>PVJH01002132.1:108029-178834 GCA_004026705.1 Nesogale talazaci
GGCCCCCTGTTGACTTTACCTCATTAGCATGAGCTGTGACCTTTACTCCTGACATTGACTATATTTACCCTAAGTTTTGCTCCAATAAACGAGACTTGATCAGAATCCTGTCTTGTCTCCATTTCTCGCGTCTCCTGTCCCCCCAATTCCCGCTCCTCCTTCCAGGACTTGTGAATTACGGACCCGCAGGCCGGGACAAATTTTCAGAATATTGTTGGCTACATTTTCATTTTTTCCATACCATCATGAAATATATGACATTTACCAGTATATTCCATATATAAAAGACCATTTTATTTTTGTATACATATTTGTTTTAAATCAGGGAGTTTATAAATCAGAATCTGGTAACTGAAGGGTTTTTAGGAGTAGTTTATATTGTCTAGACCCGAGGCATGCTGCAAACACAGTCTGGAGCAAAAAGAAAAAAATCATCTTTTTAAAGACAGGCTTAGATATTCTGATCCAGTAAGTTAAGATATTTCCTTTCTCTGGTAGCAAGGCTGAGTCACACCTGGCTGCTTGGCCACCCACTGATGGACATAACCAAGATAATAGAATGAAGACCACCAAGAACAAGACTGGCCAGTCCATCCAGTTTTACAGTACAAGTTTCACAGCTCAAATAACCTGTATTCAAAGGAAAACTTACAAAATCTGTGTATGATATATCTGCTATAAAATATTGAATCATTGTTACTGGTAAGCCAATAGCTATCCAAGCCTGTGTCACGTCAAAAAAGACTGTTTGGTCTTAGGCCAAAGAAAGTAGCATTAAGTCCAACATATATTGATCCATGTTCAAGTAGATTATTTTCTACATCTGGAAGTTGGTTAATTTTTCTACTTATAATACTAAAAGTTAAGGCTCCTTCATAGTATCATTGGGTTCCTGATTTCCCATCTTGGAGCTTTGAGGTTAGAAATCCAACACTTCTGGGACATGCAGCATCACTAGTGCTCCTGATATAGAGAAATATGCAATGTGTGAAGTGAGGCCTTATGCTTCTCTTTTCTTAGTAGCTGGTACCTCCTTGTTTTTCTCAGCTTTGCCAGGATGGTTCAAAGAAAATTCTGTTTAATTTGCCCAGGGGCAGCCATCTTTGATGGGCACGTGACTCTTATCTGCCATTTTTTAATGCATGGTTCCTCCAGCCTTTAATGGACCCTCCATAGAATACTCTAGTCATTTTTTTTTCACTGAAGTTAATCAAATAGCAGAAAGGCTCTTGAGGACTAAGAGAACACCTGTTTGTGCCATGGAAATTGGATTGCAGTCAGGTCTGGCATGCATTTGCCTTCGCTGAAAATCTGGTGGATATTCCTTCTTCCATCTTCTAATGTTGGGTGTTGTTATGAAGAAGTAGGAAGTCAGATGATTTTTTTTAACCCTTAGAGGTTATTTGGTTTACTTGCAAGGTGTAGTGGTACATGCTATGTGTCAACTTGGCTAGGCTATGCTTCTCAATAGCTTGGCAAACGCTCTGTAGTCATCTTCCATTCTGATAAGAGCAGTCAATCAATTGAATGAGCAGTTTTCTTCAAGGTGAAGCCTAACTTTAATATATTAATGGATGTTGAGGAAGGGAGCAAGATGGCTACTGAGTAACACACACCAGAAGGACTCAGGGGAATTCAATGCTGAAGAGCCACTGAGAGGGAAGCTCCACTCTTCCAGGTCACGGGAAGAGCATCATAAAGATAAGTAGATTCAGATCCACTAGGTTTTGAATAACTATGGACTTTTGGCTTACCAATGTGGAAGCTGGTTAAGGCTTAGCTTTAGCCCCTCCACAATCTCAGCTGATGCTGGCTTCAACTCCACAAAATTTACTGCTGCCTTTGGGCAGGGTTTAGACCCCTCCACCCCCATGGTCAGGTGGTTGGGGCTCTACTCTTTTTGTCTCTCTCTTCTCTCTTTGCCATCACTGTTGCAGTTGGCTCAGTCTTTTTCCTTCCTTCCTTCCTTTCTCTCTCTCTCTCTCTCTCTCTCTTTCTTTCTTTCCTCCCACCACAACCAGTCTCCAGGGTGCTCCCCTCTGCCTAGCGCCACTCTGCCCACCAATGATACAGTTGGGGGAACTCCTTCCTACTTTTCGTAGCCCTCCAAGAGACTTGGGCAACCACCACCCATCCTCCAAAGCCCTCAACACAGCTGAGGAAACTCCCCCCTGATCTCCCCGACCTTCCAAGTGGGGTATTCCTGCTCCCTTTGAGCAGCTGGGGGAACTCCTGCCCACCCTCCAAGTTGCTGGGGGATCTTCCACCCATCCTCCAATACCCTCTAAGTTTCTGGAAGTACTTCTGTCTTCCTTGCCAGGCCCTCCACAAGGCTGAGAGAACTCCCTCTGGCCCTCCATGTAGCTAGAGGAACACCCTCCAAGTCTTCCAAGGCACCACAAGCAGCTGGGAAAACTTCTGCCTGCCATGTGTGGCTCTCTACTCTGCTGCAGGAATCCCTGCTGACCCATGCCACTACATAGGACAACCCTGTCCACCCTCCATGGAACCCCTGCACCAGTGAGCACCCCTGCTCGACCCCTGTGGCACTTCAAGTCACAGCAGGCACCCCTGTATGCCATCCGAGGCACTTCATGCCATCATGGGCCACACTACCAGGGCTTCCTGAGTGATCAACTGGTGCAGCACCATCCTCACAGCCCCAATCTGTCTGATCAGTGCCCCCTGAGAGGACCATTCAATCTGTCCTCCAAACAGCAAAATATAAGTTGTCTAGGCAAAGAGTGAAACTCCAGTGGTATAAAGTGATAAGCCGCCACCACCGCCAACTACCAGCTGTCCACAGAAGAATTCCTACAAGTCTCCCAAAGACAGAGCCCAGTGCTCTTTGACTTTCTGGAAAATGGTGCCTTGCTACTCTAAAATGACACAAAGACAGCAAATAGTCCCAACAACCTCAATGAAAAAACAGAAGAAAGAAAGTGCTATATTGAAAGAAATCCTGAACCTACCAATGTGCATAGGAGATGCAGACATTGATCTATCATAGAAAGAAATCTTCAGAATGTTGCTTGGAGTCATATAGGATTTGAAGGAAACAATACAGAAAAAAGGATGAAATGATTGATGAAACAAAGATCACACTCCAAAGAGAAATACAAGAGTTAAGGGACAAGAACCAAGGGAAATACAGGATATAAAGGATGAGGTAACAAAAGCAAATGACAAGTTGACAGATGTCAGTAACAGAGTAGTAGTAGAAGAAAACGGTACCAGTAACCTTTAGGGTAACCAGGCAAACTCCAACAAATCAAAAAGATGGTCAACAAGTTAATCAAAGAAGATGAAGAAAATCTAAAATAATGTCTGATGCCATGAAGAGGAACAATATTCGAATGATTGGATTACCAGAACAAGATACAACCAAGAAGAAATTCCTGGAAGAAAACTTCCCCAGCTTAATGAATGAGAAACAGGCAACCATTCAGAAAGCAGAGAGGACACCAGCTAGACTGAATCCCAGGAAGACGTCGCCAAGGCACATAATACCATATATATTCAAGTATAAGCCAACCCAAATATCTGCCAAGGCACCTAATTTTACCACAAAACTGCATATAATAAACGTGCTGAATTAAACTATCCAACTTTGAGGAAAAGGAGAAAATCATAAGAGTAACAAGGGGGAAAAGCGCATTTATTTATAAAGGTATTCAGATATAAATATGTTCAGACCTATTAGCAGTCACCATGAAGGAGAGACTAGACTAATATCTTCAAAAAGTTGAATTCTCTACTCTGCCAACCCAAGGATTCTCTACTCTGCCAAACTATCTATCAAGATAAGCAGAGAAATATGAGTCTTCCCAGACAAGGAAAATTGAAAAGAATACCTTAAAAGAAACCCAGATCTATAAAAAAATTCTTACCAACTCATTGTGATCAGAACAACATGCATTGAGTACAAATAGGAGACCACCACATACAGCACCCCCAACTAGAAGTCAGCATATTGAAAACAACCCCCAAGATAACATTAACTCAATGGTGAAAAGAAGGCAAGAATGAACACTGCCCCATCCCACCCCCATTGATCTGTTGTCTACAAGAGACATATCTCAAGCTCGCAGACAAACATAGGCTGAGAATTTAAGGCTGGGGAAAAATATACCAAGAAAAAAAGGTAATCCAAAGAGAGCAGGGGTTGCAATCCTAATCTATGGCAAAATTGATCTCAAGGTACAAGTCAAAACAAAAGATAAGGAGGAGCACTATGTAATGTTAAAGGGGACAGTGGATAAAAAAAGAGTGAGCATAATAATATATACACAGCCAATGAAAGACTTGCAAAATTCATTAATCAAACTCTCCAAAAGATGAAAAAAAAATCACAGGCTCAACAATCATAATAGGTGACTTTAATGTACCGTTCTCCAAGAAAGATCCAGGGAAAGAAGTTTAACAAGGAAGCTACAGAAATAAACCCAATAATTAAGCAATCTAAACTAATAGATATTTTTTTGAGCTCTTCACCAAATGCAAACAAATTCACATTGTTTTCAAGTGCAAATGGCACATACCCGGAGATAGAACACACGCTGGAGTACAAATCAAGCCTGAGTAAATTCAAGCACATAGAGATCATTCAAAATTCCCTCTCAGACCACCACACAATAAAGCTGGAAATCAACATAAAGATGACTAAGAAAACAAGGGCAAGTAATTGGAGGACAAATACTCCCTACTGCAAGATGGGTGAGTATTGGTCCAGATCAGAGATGAAATTAGGAAGATTTTAGAAACTAACAAGAATGAGAATGAAGCATACCCAAAACTTTAGGTCACAACAAAGGCATTTATCAGAGAAAGCTTGATAGCAGTAAATTCACCCATGAAAAAGGAAGAGAGAGTTAAGATTGATTCTCTGTTACGAAAGTTCCAGCAGTTAGAGCAGAGTCAACAGAATGATTCTACCAATATCGAAAGAAAAGAAATAATAAAAATCAAGGCTGACATGAATGAGTGGGAAAACAAGAAATCAATACCAAAAAAATCAACAGCTCGTTGAAAGGATTAACAGAATCAATAGAATGATGACAAATCTAACCAAAGAAAGGAAGCAACAAACATCAAAAGGCAGGATAAGGAATGAAGCAGGGGAAATTACAATGGATTTAATAAAATTAAGAGGTTAATTAAACAATACTATAAAGGAAAACATGGACAAATATTTTGAAAATAATCCCTCCCTAGATTATTCCAGATGGACATCAAGAACTTTAACAGACCCCTAACAATAGAAGAAATAGATAAATTTATCAAGGGGCTGCCAACTAAAAAAATCTCTTGAGTCCAAAAGTTTCACAGGAGAATTTTGCCAAGCATTCAGGAAAGAACTGACACTAATCCTTAAAAACTCTTCCAGAATAATTAGCAAACTCCCAAATTCTTTCTATGAAGCTAGTATAACACTGATACCCAAAGAGAGCAAGGATCGCATAAGAATTGAGAACCACAGACTAATAACTCTATTGAATACCAATGCAAAAATTCTTAACAAAATTATTGGCCAATAGAATACAAAAATAGGGCTGAGCTCCGGTGGCATAGTGGTTGAGTGTGGGACTGCGGCCCATTGGCTTGGCAGTTCAAATCCAGCAGCAGCTCTATGGGAGCAAGCCTGGGTAGCTCCCACGACCACCAGAGGGCAGTGATTGTCTCCCCCCCCAAAAAAAAGAATACAAAAATATATGAAATGAGTAATTCATCATGATCAAGTGGAATTCCTTCCAGGGATGCAGGGGTGACTCAACATCTGAAAGACCATCAACACTACATGTCACATTGACAAGAAAATGGATAAGAACCACATCATAATATTGATAGACACAGAAAATGCATTCAACAACATCCAACAGTCACACCAACCAATGTAGTAGTCAATGGAGAAAAGATAAAAACATTTCCACTGAAAAAGGGGATCAGACAAGGATGCACTTTGTTCCCTCTTTTATTCAGTATCACACTGGAAATCTAAGGCAAAGGAAAGACATTAAAAGAATTCATCTGGGTAAAGATTAAGTGAAAGTATCATTATTTGCAGATGATATGATTTTGTATATTGAAACCCCCAAAAGCTCCACAAGGGAAGTACTAGAAGTGATAGAGGAATATAGCAGAGTGGCAGGATATAAGATCAACAAACAGAAGGATGAGACCATAGAAGAGGGAAGCAAAAAACAAAACACAAATTGATGCATCTAGGGATATACCGAACCAAAACCCCAAAAAGTTTTGTATGAGGAAAACTAAAAAACCCTATTACAAAAAACTAAAAGTGACCTCCACAAATGGAAGAACATCCCATTCTCATGGATCAGAAGACTCAGTATAGTAAAGATGTCAATCCTACCCAAAGCACTATATAAATTTAATGCTATCCCGAGACAAATGCCAACAACCTTTTATTAAGAAATTGGAAAAACCTACTACCAATTTCATAGGAGAGGGAAGAAGTTCAGAATTAGCAGAGAATTCCTTAAGAAGAAGGAAAAAGTTGTATACTTTACCCAACTTTAACACTTATTATACAGCCACAGTGGTTAAAACAGCATGGTATTATTATTACTAAAAATGCACAGACCAATGGAAAAGAACAGAAAATTCAGAAATGAAAGCATCAGGATACAGACAACTGATCTTCAATAATGGCTCTCAAAATATCAAATGGGAATCAGATGTCCTCTTCAGCAAGTGGTGCTGGGAAAAATGGTTATATACCTGCAGAAAAATTAAGCAAGACCCTCACCTCATACCATGCACAAGAATAAAGTTGATATGGATCACTATTAGAAGCATCAACGAGGGAATTGGAGCAACCCTAAGATCTTTGGCACAGGGAATGCACAAGCTATCAGAAATAGAGAAGGACACAAACACAGAGGAAGCATAAAGTGAGATATATAAAAGATAACATACATGCGCACATCCGAAGACTTTGCCAAGGAAGTAATAAGTGAGCCAATGAACTGGGAAAACATCATTAGCAATGACACATCAGACAAGGGTTTTTTACTAAAATGTACAATACAGTCTGCTAGCCCACCACAATAATAAAACAGCACTTAAGATATAGCACAGGAGAGTGGCAGGTCTTTCCTGACCATAAATGTGTGAACTAAGATGGAAAGAGAGAGTGGACTTCATCATGGCCCACCAAGTCCCAGGGATGACAACCCTGCTTAGAGCAGCCAATGCACAGAGAGGACCATAGGGCCAGTCCCACAAGACATGACATTCCTTCACTGATCCATAATGCGATGGGACAGCACTGGAGACACGGCGTGGAAATTGTGCCTGATCTGCTCTAAGCACATGGGGGTGAAATGCAAAGGGAGTGCAACAAGGCAGCAAGGGAAGCAAAGTAACTATGTACCCAAGGAATTCTGAAAATAGACTTCTGACTCAGGAGACAGGGCTTAGCACCTCATCAGCCCAATTGGAAAGCTCTCATAAGGGTCAACAGACAGACCTGGAACTATCTATTGGGCTTTTTATTGTTTTGTTACTATTTGTTTTCTTTCGCCCTATGTTTATCTATATAAGATAGACAAGACAAATAATCCCAAGGGAAAAATAATAGGTCTCGGGGAGTCATGGGAGAGGATGGGGCAGGGAAAGGGAATGGGGAACCAACAAACTAAGGGATGAGAGAACAACAAGAGAACTAAAGATAATGGCAAGGAGGCCTAGTGGGGTTTGATTGAGTACAATGTATCCAAGAGGAATTACTGAGAGCCAAGTGGAGGGTGAGCATGATAGGAGGAAGGTGAAAGGAAATAGAAGAAATATATAGGAAGCAAAAGCTATTTATAGAAGTATAGCTATAGGCATGTAAATAGGTAAATATATTAATTTATAATGAAAGGTACATAGGCCAATGTACATATGAACATATGTTAAAATATTAAGATAACAGACTAACTTTGGGCCTCTATTCAAGGCCACCCTAAATACAAGAACATTTTATTCTAATAACCTGGCATTGTTTGATACCTTTCCAGCACAACCACTGAAGACAAAATGGGTGCCTAAGCAAATGTGGTGAAGAAAGTGGATGCTCGGTTATCAAAAGATATAGTGTCTGTGATCTTAAAGGCTTGAAGTTAAACAAGAAGCAAATAAGCCTACGTGGAAGAAGAACACCAGCCTGTGTGATCATGAGGTGTTGATGGGATCAGGTATCCAAAGATCCAAACAAACAATTATATCGATGTCAATAAGGGAGTTTGGAGTGAAGACCCAAAGTTCATCTGTAGACAATTGGACATTCCCTCAGAAGCATTATAAGGAAGGGAAAATTCAACCAGGAAGCAGTACAGCACCCACGAAACACACATCATTAGTTCCTGAATGCTTCCTCCTCCCACTACCACGACCCAATTCTACCTTACAAATCCAGCTAAGCTGGAATACACACACTGGTACAGATAAGAGCTCTTGACACATGGGATTCAGGACAGATAAACACCTCAGGACAGCAGTGGGAGTAGCAATATCATGAAAGTAGGAGGATGCTGAAGGAGGGGGAGAAGGGGGAAACCCATTACAAGGTTGACTATATAACCCACCTCTAAGAGGACAAATAACAGGAATGTGGGTGAAGGGAGACAACAGACAGTGTAAAACACGAAATAGCAACAATAATAAATAACTGTTTAGGAATTCCCGAAGGTGAGAGGGTAGGAAAGGGAAGGAAGAATAGAGGAGCTGATGATACCAAGGGGTCAAGTAGAATGAAAATGTTTTGGAAATGTTGATGAAAACATGTCTACAGGATGCTTAATACAATTGAATGATGGATTGTCATAAGAGTTGTAAGAACACGCCGATAAAATTACACACACATACACACAAACACACACAAATGGATGTTCTGTAAAAGATTACTTGTTTCGGAATCTGCACTCTTCTTGTTACTTAACCTCCAGTTCTTTGAATGGGAGACATTTTAGCCTATTGTTTCACTTACAGATTTTGGATTTACCAATCCTTGCAACCACAGAAGCCTTCAGTCGGCTACCTGATCCCAGGTCTTACCAAGCTTCACAATTGTGTGGGGGCATTTCCTTGATATATATATACTGGTTTTGCCCTCCACGGAACCAAACTAAGATACAAAGATTCTCATAAAATTCTTTTAAATTCTTTTAAATTAAGTACAGTAATTTCATCAGTATATTTATTGATGCTAATTATTTTGTGCTTATTTTCCCTGGAAAATATTTGTTCTTGCAAGCTACACATTCAAATATTAGTTCTTCAAGCATTCTTGAATTATATATATGAACATGTTTGTTGATGTTGTTCCATTTAATCTGGTTCTTCTAGTCAAAGACAACAACCATGCATATCATGGGTCTCCTTCATTCTCTGTTAATGTTATTTTCTCCATAGCATTTTAAAACTCTTTAAAAATAATTGTTTTATGGGCTGAGCCCCGGTGGCGTAGTGGTTGTGCGCGGGACCGCGGCCCACTGGGACGGAGGTTCAATTCCAACAGTGGGGTTAGGCCTCCTACTCCAACTACCGGAGAGCAGTGATGCCCCCCGCAAAAAATAATTGTTTTATGAGAATAAGTCAAAAAAGTATTGTTATATGACCATAGAATACGTTGTTTTACACAAAATAACTAAAATGTGTAACTAGTGGGGTCTTTTTTATGTCTCCTCCCTCAAGGTCTATACATTCCTGAAGGTGGTATCCATCTCTCTAACTTTTTCTAACTCTTTGGGAGGAATTCTTTGTTCTTGGATTTTTACCTTATTTTGTTATTCTCAAGCAATTCAAATTGTGTTCCTTTAAAATGATAGAACCATTTGGTATCCTGATTGTGGTGGTGATAGTTGCATAAATCTATTATTTGACACAAAACAAAAAAAATCCTATCAACGTGAATAAGGGGGAGTGCAGAGTAGAGACCCAAAGCCCATCTGTAGACAATTGGCCATCCCCTTACAGAAGGGTCATAGGAAGAGATGAACCTGTCAGGGTATAGTATAGCTCCGACGAAAAATACAGCTTTCCTCTAGTTCTTTAATGCTTCTATCCCCCCACTATCACGATCCCAATTCTACCTTACAAATCTGGCTAGACCAGAGCATTTACACGGGTACAAAGAAGAGCTGGAAACACAGGGAATCCAGGACGGGTCAACCCCTCGGGAACAATAATGAGAGTAGTCATACCAGGAGGGGAAAGTAGGAGGAGAAAGGGGGAATAGATCACAGTGATCTACATATAACCCCCTGCCTGGGGGAGGGACAACAGAAAAGTGAGTGAAGGGAGACATCAGTCAGTGTAAGACATGAAAAAATAGTAACAATTTATAAATTATCAAAGGTTTGGGAGGGAGGAAAATGGGGAGGGAGGGGAAAAAACAAGAATCTGATACCAAGGGCTCAAGTAGAAAGAAAAGTTTTTTTAAATGAAGGCAACCCTCACAGTTATTCCTATGCCCGAGTCCATTGTTGCAGGGACTGTGTCCATTCACCTCCTTGCAGGCCTTCCTCCTGTCCCCTGACCAAACATGACTTTGCAGAGCATGATGTCCTTCTCCAGGGATGGATTTCAGGTGACATGTCCAAATTACGTAAAATGAAGTCTCCCCATCCTTGCCTCCAGAAGCACTGTGGCCACACTTCTTCCATGACAAATTTGTTCGTTTTGGGGGGCGGTCCATGGCATTTTCAATACTCCTCACCAGCACCACAGTTCACATGCATCAATTCTTCTTTAGTCTTCCTTATTCAATGTCCAACTTTCACATGCATAAGAAATGATTGAAAACACTATGCCTTAGTCCTCAAAGTAAATCTTTGATTTTCAACACTCTAAATCTACATGTGGTTTAAAATTCATAGCACTGGACACCAAAGACATCAAGTTTTACTGTATAAAATTTTTTCCTGGTAAAATAATTTTTACAGGACTTAAAATGACCAAACACTTAACAACACACAGCGCATTTCAAAGTGGCTGAACAAATGAAAACTTTCATTGAGCTAACAGTAATAGTAAAAGTTTAGGCTAGCCATTGCCATCTATCATGTTATTACTATTGCAGAGGTTATCCAAGAAAATGCTGAAATGCCAGCACAAAAAGATACTGTGGTGAATGTCATGTGTCTGGGTACAGATGGAAGTTCGTTAGACATGGCACCCAAACTCATACTTGTTCTCCTGTAATATGAATGCCTTTGAATTGACATTGCAGAAATAAAGGCATTTTACACTTGCTTGAATAATGGTACTGGGAAGAAACCCTTGTGGTGCAGTGGGTTAAGCAGTAAGCTCCCACATGGCTCCAACCCACCAGTTGCTCAGATGAGACTATCTGCTTCCATAAAGATGACAGCCTTGGAAACCCTATGAAGTACTTCTACTTTGTTCTATACTCTGTTCTATGAGCCAGACTTGACTCAATAGTGATAAGGTTGGAATAGATATATAGTTGTAGATAACTAGCTCTAGATATCTAAAAGAATACAAGTCATTCTCAGAGAGGGTTAATAATATTTTGGTCAGTCTAATTTCAAAGGTCATAACCAAGGCCTAAAGTGTCACTGCTGACCTATAATTGGCTCAGCATTCATGAGCAGGTGCCACAGGGAGTTGGGTTTCTCTTGGGTGAGGTTATCGCAGACTTCACGAGCTCAAGTGCTTCTGTTAATGGAGCCCTGTGATAATGAACATTCTAATATTACTTCCAGATGGTGGTGGTGATGAAGAATAACTCTAATCCCTTCATCCAATTAAAGACTTCCCAGTTATATCTTGCAAACCAAACATGATATTATCTTTCTTTGCCCTCCAAAGGCATCTCTCTCCCCCTAGTCTTTCAGGATCCGTTTAGATCTTTACTGGAAATTAGATCCTTTCTAGATGAGAAAACTAAGAAAAGAATACATGGAATCACACATTTCAAATTCTAACATGCATTTTTTCCAACGTGTCAACTATGGCAATCAAGAGAAGAAATGTATTTTCTTTGATACCCACTGAACTACACACTAGGAAATGTACTCCAGCAATGTGCCCAGGAGCACCAGTAATCCATGGTGATAGAGGATATATTGGAGAAAGACCATTTGAACAAAATTTATGAAGGCTAATCATTACGTGATTATTACCAAGACAGAGTGAATATTGTGAGATTGTATTAGATTGGGTTGTCTAGAGAAAGAAAATCAATAACAGTCATATATGTATGGGGAAGAATTTTATATCAAGAAACCATCCCAGTCCAGCTTAAGTCCAGTGGTAGCCAGACCCCTCTTCAGACTCATGTACTGCAAGCCAATGATGCAGAAGGACAAAGCGCAAACAGGAAGATCTCAGGCGGTGGTGCAGAGTGACATGGATCTAAGGTCAGTGAAAAGATGGCAGGGTGCTGACAGGTCTCGGGGTCTGGTGATCCATGTGGAATCTCCCTTGGAGGCAGACATACAGAGTCCCAGAGAAGCTGTTTTTGTTTTGTTTTTTAAAAATCATTTTATTGGAGGTTCGTAGAACTCTTATCACAATTCATTCATACATTCATTGTGCCAAGCACATTTATACATTTGTTGCCCTCATCATTCTCAAAGCATTTGCTTTCAACTTGAGCCCCTGGTATCAGCTTCTTATTTTCCCCCTTCTTCCTCCACCCTCTCTCCCCCTCCCCTGATAATTTATAAAGTATTATTTTTCTATGTCTGACATGGACTGATATCTTCCCTCACCCACTTTTCTGTTGACCATTACCCAGGGAGGGGGTTATATGTAGATTCTTGTAATTGGTTCCCCCTTCCTACCCCACCTTCCCTCCACCCTCCCAGTGAGAAGCTGTTTTGTATGAAGAAGAGAGTAGCAGCAGGACTGGAGGAAGGTTATTGAAAGTCAAAGAATGTTGTTTTCAGTATGGATTAAAAGTCCATGTGGAGAAAGCAAAAATCCTCACATCTGGATCAATAGATAGTGTGTCAGTCTAGGTAGACCAGCGAAATAAATTCATAAACACTCATATGTGTATAAGAAAGGGAGTTATATAAAGGGTAATTGACATTAGGAAAGCATCCCAATCCAGTCCAGTCCAACCCCATAAGTCCAATATTAGCCCACATGTCTGGTGCCAATCTATAGAGTCATCTTCAGACTCACGAAACACATGCAACGATGCTAAATGCAGGCTGCCCACAGGCCAGTGGGTAGAAATACTTTGGAGTCAGTAGCACTGTCAGCATCTCAACACTGGCAAGGGTCTCCATGTGGCTTCTCCAACTGCCAGGGCTGCATCGAGGCAGGTCCGTGTGGTTTCTCCTTAGGGGTATCAGCCTTGTCAGTCGAGTGTCTCCACGGAAGAGGGAAGAGTGAGTGAAGTGTCTCCTACCTCCAAGAAAGAAAACAGAATTTCCCAGAATCCTCAGGAGAAGGCCATGTTCAAACAGAGACCTTATTGGTTATATCTTGATTGACAGGCCAGACTCCACCCCACTCACTTGCAATCGTCTCAAATCGACACCGGATTGTGTAACCACCACAGATAGCATTATGATAAATAAGAGAAGATTGAAATTGTCAAGGGTACAAATTTACTTAGATCACAATCAATGTTCATGGAAGTAGCCGTCAAGAAATAAGACAAAGTATTATTGCATTGGATAAATCTGGTGCACAAGACCTCTTTAAGTACTAAAAACCAAAATGTCATTTTGAGGGCTAAGATGTTCCCGACCAAAGCCATGGTATTTTCACTCACCACATATGCACATGAAAGCTGGACAATGAATAAAGGAGGCCTAAGAGTAATTAAGGCAACTGAATTATGATGCTGGCAAGGGGTATTAAAAGCACTGTAAACTGCCAGAAGAACAAGCAGATCTGTCTTGGAGGAACTACAGACAGAATGCTCCTTCGAAACAAGGATGACAACACTTTGTACATGTGAGGAGGAGGTACCAAACCAAATCAAACTCACTGTCATCGAGTTGCTGCCGACGCTTCACAACCCCACTGTGGGTGTCTGAGAGTGTTAATTGTTTACAGGAACAGAAAGTCCAGTCTTGGTTTCTGAGAGCTGCTGGTAGTTTCAAAGCACCAACCATGCAGGTCACAAGGCAATGTGTAACCACTACACCATCAGGGCTCCACACACCATCAGGGCTGCCCACGGGGAGGAACTAGTACCTGGAATAGGGCCTCATGATGGATAAACGAGAAGGTGAGCAAAAATGAGATCGATAACACACTGACTGTTAGTGGGCTTAGATGTAACAATTGTGAGAATGGTGCGGCTCTGGGCAGGGTTTCTTTCTGTTGTATGAGCAGACATGACTTGAGGGCATCTGACAACAATAAACTCAAACTGAATCCATAAGTATTATTTTCTGCCCCTAGTAACTACTAATAAATTTTAGTCTCTATATGTTTGCCTGTCCTTTTCTTATTATTAGTGAGATCGTATGATATTTGTCCTGTGTGATTGGTTTATTTTCCTCAGCATAATACTTTCAAGCTCCATCTATATTGCAATGTGTATCATGACATTATTTCTCTTACCGGCTGAGTCCATCATATACACGTTTATGTGTGCTTACCATACTTTGTTTATCCATTTGCTTATTGATGGGAATTTAAGTTGTTTCTACCTTTGAGCTATTATAAATAGTACTGCAATGATGCTTGTGCTGAAGTATCTGTTTGAATCTCAGCTTGCAAGTCTTTTGGGTATTATGATATTTAGATGATATTATGTCAACTTAAGTTTTATGAAATTGTAGGGGTGAAGTCCAACCTGTCAATTAGATCACAACCTGATGCGTCCTTGGGGTTTTGGCCTGCAGGCCTCTCTCCCTCTGCCTCACTGCCTTCCTGCCTGCTGGAAGTCAGCCTGCCTCCACTGCCCATGTAGGGCTTCTGGCCTGATCCTGAAAGTTGTCAGTGCCCTACCATCTTTCCACTGACCTTGGACCCATGAAACTTTGCACCCACTAGCCTGTGATCTTCCTGCTTCCCTTTTCTGCATCACCAGCCTGCAGCTGCATGAGTCTGAAGGGGTATTTATGGACTAGTGTCACACTTATGGGCCTGAATTAGACTGGGTTGGGTTGTCTTCTTGATATATAATTCCTTCTTGATAGAAAGCTCTTTCTTATACATATGAGTCTGACTGGATTTGTTTCTCTAGACAGTCTAGTCTAGAACAGGTATATATCAAGGAGTGAAATTACTGAGTCATACAGCAATTCTATTTTTAGCTTTTTGAAGAACTGTTACACTGTATTCCACAAGAGCTGTACCATTTTGTATTCTTACTGGCAATGGACAAGGTTTACAATTTCACCACATCCTTACCAATTACTCTTTTCTTTCTCTTTTTGAGCTTTGTTCTTTTTATCTTAGTTATCCTAGTGGGAGTGAAATGGTATCTCATAGAAGGTTAGTGATGTTGAGGATCTTCTCATGTGTTTGGTGGCCATTTAAGTGTCCCTTCTTAGTGAAATATCTATTAATGTCTTTTTCCCATTTTATTATTTATATAGATTTTGGTTAGATTCTTATCCCACATATGATCACCAAAGATACTGTCTGTGTTGTTATTTGATCTTTTCACTTAAAAAAAAAAGGTTTGACACATCTTTTCCACATGTCATGCAACTTAATCTTTAATCATATTAATATTTACGCAATCATCATCACAATAAATATCAGAGCACTTACTTCCCATATTCATTGCTATTAACTCCCCGTTTCTCCCCTACCTCCTCTGCCATGCCCCCAGGCAACTGTCAATCCAGTTACTGTCTCTATAGATTTACATATCCTGGATTATATACAGAAAATCATACAAAACACAAACAGGAAGCAAACATATAAACAAAAACAACAACAATGAGTAGACAAAACAGAAAAACCTCAACCAAAAAGAAAGCAGGAAATATTACGGACTTAGACAACTTTAACATGGGTCAAAAGGGAGATCAAATGATAAGGTATTATATTTCAACCTAACTACATCTGCCATAATCAACTTTACAGTGCTCTCTGTCTGATAGCTAGTCTATTCACATCCCTGACTATATTCAGAAGGGACTCACCAGGGGTTCACAAGCTGCGCCTGTAAGGACTAATAGCCTTGAAAACCTACAGGGGACGTTTTCCTTTCCGGTATGGTTGCTATGAGTCAGAACCGACTTGATGGCAGTGAATAAGGAATGTTTTTTTGTGTGGTTTAGAATTAAGAAATGTGAGCTTCAGAGCTGTAGCCTTTCATCTATTTATTCAGTTTTTATGCTGAGTAAATTATCTGAGAAGGCAGATTATATGAAGAATAATGTGGCCTTGGGATTGGAGGAAGACTTGTTAATAACCACTGATGGGCAGGTGTGCTTGAGGAAAGTAAAATATTTGCTGGTGAAGATAAAAAATTATAGCCTTCAGTATGGACTACATCTCAATTTGTAATCTATAATCAATATGAAGGCAAAAATCCTTAAAACTGGACCAGTAATCAATATCATAATAAACAGAGAAGATATTGACATTGTTCAGAATTTCCTTTTAGTTGTATACACAATCAATGCCCATGGAAACAGCAGTCAAGAAATCAAATGACATATTTACTGCAATGGCAAATCTATGGCAAAAAGCCTCTTTAAATTATTAAAAAACAAAAATGCCCCATTGAAGACTGAGCTGTGTTGGATTCAAGCTATGGTATTTTTAATCACATCATATATATGCAAAAACTAGACAATGGAAGATCAAAGAAGAATTTATGCCTTTGGATTAGTTGGCAAAAAATATTAACTATACCACAAACTGAGAGAAGATTAAGCAAATCTATCCTGGAAAATATACAACCAAAATACACCTTAGCAAATATGGTGAGACATCCTTTAGGATATTTCGGGCTTGTTTTGAAGAGGCCCAGTTCCTGAAGAGTGGGATAGTGACCATGTGGCTGGCCCTCGGGCCATACAAAGCATACATCATCAATACCAACTAACATCACACGCCTCTGTTCTATAGGGCCACGAAGAGTCAGCCTCAATTCGATTGACTGAGTTTCTTGCTAATGAGTTGGGATCATCCGGAGGACAGTGTGTTTCAATTCTTTCACGTGAACAGAGGAAAGCTGACCATGAGTTTCCAAGACTCTTTCTAGGAATAGAAAGCACTATCCTCTGCTTTCGAAGTGGCTGGTGGTTTGAACGGTGCAGATTGCAGTGCAATGAGGAACCACTAGACCACCAGGCTTCTCTTTTGACTCAGTAGGGGTGAGTTGATTTTACCGGTATGGCCCACAAATAGTGCTATGAAAATCCAATTGACCCTGAGCAGAAACAAAGCTTCCCCATCCTTGCTCTTGAAGGGCATGAAGTTTGGAAAAGCAGAGGATCAGTAAAAAAGAGGACAACGCTAAACAGGATGGATGGATTGACTTACTGACTGCAACAATGGGCTCCAACATCATAACTCTTCTGAGGACAGGGCAGTGTTCTGTTGTGTATAGGTTGCTTTTCATCAGAACTGGCTGAATGGCACTTTGCAACAACAGGTAGCAAAGAATTTAAACTTTAAAAAAATTGTTCTAGTAGTTGTGTCATAGAATGGGAATTGACTTGGAATCCACTCGGTGACAGTGAGTTTGGAGTGAGTAGATGCGTGGGGTTATGTCACCTTGCTCTTAATTTGTGTTTCCTTCCTGGTTTGTGAAGTCAGGTATGTTTTACGTGCTGATTTGCTCCCTGAGGTGTACAACAGTGAAGTATTCAATGGTCAACCAAAAGGTTGGCAGTTCAAACAGTTCCACAGAAGAAAGTTCTCCTTTATCAGCTCCTATGAAGACTTACAGCCTAAAACCTCTCTAGGGCAATTCGACACTGCCACCTGAGGGTTTCCAGGAGTAGAAATAGACTCAATAGTACAGAACAAAAACGGCAGCCACTTGCTGTCTGTATATCCTTTTGAGTGAAATATATCCGCTTGTTTGGTTTGGTTTTTGCTCATTTTCTAATTGGCTTGCTGGATTTTCTTCTGTAGAATTTTGAAAGTTCTTTACATAGTCTAGGCATAAGCCCTTTCCCAAATACGTGTCTTGCACATATTTTCCACAATCTGTAGCTTTTATTTCCTCATAGTGACATTTCACCGAGCAAAAGTTTTTAATTTGCCCAATTTACCAACTATTTGTTATAGATCATGTTTTTGATGCCATTTCTAAGAATCTTTCCTCAAGCCCCAGGTCCTGAGAATTTTTTCCTTTATTGTCCCACTAAAAGTTTTGCATTGATAGCTATGGCCAATTTTTGAGTTAACTTCTATATTAGGTGAAAGTCATCAAGGTTCAAAATTGGCCTATGAATCACAATGATTTCAATACCGTTTATCAAAAAGGTTATCTTTCCTCCATTGGATTGCCTTTGTACTTCTGCAAAAAGAAAAAAATGGTCTGACTACACATGTGTGGGTCTATTTCTATGCTCCCTCTGCCATTCCATTGATCTATGTGTTTATTCCCTACATCAATGCCACACTGCCTGATTCCTGAAGTTATCTATATAATAAAGCTTGAAAGAGAGTAAAGTTATTCCTCTTTTTTTTTCAGACTGCTTTAGCAATTCTAGCTCCTTTGCCTTTCCAAAAAAATTTTAAAATAAATGTCTTTATCAACAGAAAATCTTTGTGTGTGTGTGTGTGTGTGTGTGTGTGTGGCATCACTGCCCTGGTGGGAGTAGGAAGCCCAGCCTTGCTCCTGGACTTGAACCGTCAACCTTGTGGGCCGCAGTCCCGCACACAACCACTAGGCCGCCAGGGCTCAGTCAATCAACAGAAAATCTTAATGGAATTTTGTCAACTGTAAAATTGGCATGGAGGCTAGGTCTAATCTCTTCTGACTTCATACTGGGAAAGGAAAATCAAATTCATCAGCTCATGGTGATTCCTATGAGGTCGGTATCAGAAATATCTCTACCCTTCAACCTTCTTTACCAATTCTGACATCAGTTGGTTTTTCCGATCACTCACTTATTGCCCTTGATGTATTCTGATTCATCGAGTCCTTATTGGTCAGAGTAGAACTACCAATTTGGGATTCCCGGACTTTAAGTCTTTACCAGAGAAGACAACACCATATATTTCCCGCCATACTATTTCTGTCGGTTCAGTAGTTCATTGCAATGGCCACTTAGAACCCACAGGCAATTTCCATCATTATGGGGTTTATTAAGGAAGATAGCAGGTTATCATTCTGGATCAGAAATGCTCAGGATACATTTTTGTGTTCAGCAGTGCCTCTGCTTAGCTAGTGTCGTCCTTACTAATGAATGCCGGTGCCTTTAAAAATCGTCAGATTTGAGAATCAATTTGGAAAACATCCTTGTCATTCAATTTCTCGAGAGCCACGCCCCAGACCAAGGCTCACTCGGCTAGAGCCACAGCTTAGTGCCCGCTCTGCCAGCAACAGAGGCCAACACGGAGTGTGCAACTGGGAACCGTTCCTTTGGGAGATCAGCCATCAACTTGCACATTGATTGCCTTTGACCACTTCCAGCATGGAAAAAGCAGTGTTTTGTTCTTATTGTCATAGACACTTACTGTGTTAGTCCGGGTAGACTAGAGAAACAAATTCATAAGCATGCATATGCGTATAAGGAAGAGGCTTATATACAAGGGGAATGGAACACAGAGACAGCATTCCAACCCAGTCCAAGTCCATAAGCCCATATTTCTGATACCAGTCTATAAAGTCTTCTTCAGACTCATGAAGCACGTGCAATGATGCCAGGACAATCACAGGCCAGTGGGTGCAGAGTCTTGTGTATTCAGTGGTGGTAGAAGCATCTCAGCACTGGCAGAGGTCTACCCCTGCCCTCCCAAGTATCTCCCAAGGAGTCTCCACATGACTTCTCTGGTCTCAGAGGTCTGACTCCATCAGGGTAAGCCCATGTGGCATCTCTTCCGGCTCCTCCAGTTTCCAGGACTCAGGGTATATCAGCATGCTGCCATGTTGTCTTGTCAGGAAAGTGGTTCCAAGAGACTGAGCCTTGAATCTCTCAACTCCAAGGGGAAAATTCTGTGAGATTTCCCAGAATTCTCAGGAGAAAGCCATGTCCACACAGAGGTCTCATTGGCTATCACCAGACTGACAGGCTAGCTTTTACCCCTATACTCCCAATCCTGAAACTGACATGATCACATGACTGTCACACTTACTCTGGATATGGATTTGCCTTTCCTGTACACAGTGTTTCTGCCATGAATTTATAGAATGGTTTGTCCACGGTCATGGTACCCCACATAGCATCACCTCCTATGAAGGGATTTATTTCACAGGAAATAAAGTGAGGCATCTTCTATCTTATCCTGAAGCATGAAACTTGATAAAATGATTGAAATGGCCTTCTAAAGATACAATTAGAGTGACAGCTAGGTGGCAATTTCTTGCTGGACTAAGCAATGTTCTCCTGGAGACTGTATATGTTTTAAACCAATTTCTTCAATAGATAGGATTCACATGTCTAAGAATAAGGAGAGGGAAAAAAATAAGAACAGAATCACTCACTATTATCTCTAGTGACCTATTTGCAAAATATTGTTTGTTTCCTGTCCCTGGAACCCTAGATCTTCAGGTATGGAGGTCCTAGTTTCAAAGGAAGGGATGTTCCCACAGAGAGTCATTGATTCCATTGAACTGGAAATCAAGAATTCCTGCCAGTCATTTGGGGCTCTTTGTGCCCCGGATCAATAAGCAAAGAAGGGAGTTACTGGGTTGACTGGTGTGATTGATCCTGATTACCATGGAGAAATTGGGTTGATATTATCTAATAGAAGTAAAGATTCTAGGAGATTTGTTAGGATATCTCTTAGCATTACTGGGTGAGTCCAGGTTGACTAGAGAAACAAATCCAGAGGCACTCAGATGTGTACAAGAAAGGATTTTATATCAAAGAGTAATTGTATGCTAAGAAAATGTCCAAACCCAGTGCAGACCAAGTCCATAATTCCAAGATTAGTCAGTAATCACTCTAGCTGCTAGTCCATAAATCACTCTTCAGACTCAGATAGTCACATGCAATGATGCAAAATGCAGGAAGACTGCAGACTCGTGGGTGCAAAGTCTTGTGGATCCAATGGCAGTGGATGTATCTCCAGGGCTCTAGATGTCATCAGTGTGATTTCATGTGGTTGGTCAATAAGAAGATGAAGGAGGGAGGGAGGGAGAGAGAGAGAGAGAGAGAGAGAGAGAGAGAGAGAGAGAGAGAGAGAGAGAGAGATATCTGCCTCCTAGGAGAAAAAGAGGAAGTTCACAGAATCCTCATGAGAAGGCCATGCCCACAAGGAGACATCATCAGGCTGTGACCTGATTGACAGACTAGATTCTACCTCTTTACTTTTAATACCCTCAACTTGACACGAGATTGTCTAACTACCATAACTACCATGTTGTGAGATTCCATGAAAACTAATCCAAACCAAACTCACTATGCTGACTCATAGTGAACCCTGTGAGTTTCTGAGACTAACTATTTAGGGGAGTAGACAGCCGTCTTTATCCTGTAGAGCTTCTGGTGGTTTTGAACTGCTGATCGTGCAGATCATAACCCAATATATAGCCACTACACCACCAGGGTTCCTCTATGGAAAACTAAAGCAACTTAATTCTGACATGACTTCTAATGGCCCAAACCCTTTAAAAATGACGATTTGGATCACCCCAGCAGGAAGAAAATGATCATCAATTAAGGTGCTTGATGAGGGAAAAGGGGATACAGAATGGATGGTAGGAAAGGTAGTTCTAAATATCAGTTACAATCATATGATCAGTTGCAGAAACAATAATCTAATTGCTATGAGTATTTCCTCCTTGTGTTTTCAAATACTTCTGTTCACTTATAAAATATAAGTATAAATGGACCTGTGCATTTTCAGTTACATCTATGTAAGCTCTATCATGTTAGGCACAAGCATGACTTTATAATTGTCTTTATTTTGGAATGGTATTTAAGGAGATGTATACAGATATCAAGGATGGACTATGATAGTTAAGGTTGTATGTCAACTTGGCCAGACAACTATCCTCAGTAGTTTGGCAGTTAAGATGTTGTCATTCTCCATGATGAGATCTGATATAACGCATCACTTCCATGATGAAATCTTCTATGAGCAACCAGTCAATTGAAAGGGAGTTTCCCACAGGGAATCCAGGACAGAAGAACCCCTTAGGATAAGTGGTGAGAATGGTGATACCAGAAGGATGGAGGGAAGGTGGGGTAGAGAGGGGGACCTGATTACAGGGATCTATGTATGGCCTCCTCCTTGGGGGAGGGACAGCAGTGGGTGAAGGGAGACGTCAGACAGTGTAAGATTTGACAAAATAATAATTTATAAATTATGAAGAGTTCATGAGGAAGGAGGGAGTGAAGAGGGAGAGGGGAATGAGGAGATGATACTAAGGGCTCAAGTAGAAAGCAAATGTTTTGAGAATAATGAGGCAACAAATGTACAAGTGTGCTCGACACAATGGATGGATGGATGGATTGTGATAAGAGTTGTATGAGCACCCCCAAAATGATTAAAAAAAAAAAAGAAAGATATGGAGTTTCCTTGGTAGTTTGACCTGCTTTCAATATATGTGGCTATCCTAGCAAACTTACTTACTTAAAAAAAAACCTTTTACTGGGGGCTCTTACATCTCTTAGCTTGATGGGGATGTGGCTCTTTTATCTGAATTGTCATCTCACCTCCAGTTCTTTGGAGTTGCCATCTTGTCTACTGCCCTTTGATTCATTAGCCTCTCTAGCTAGCAGCCTGTCATCTGACCTGCCACTCTTGGGTTCATCCGCTCCTGCAGCTCTGTGAGTCAGGAGATTCATACAACTGCCTATTGGTCCAGTTTTGAGGATTTTGGTTTTCTTTACACTAAATGGTAATTCGTACTGAAAGCTAAAGTCCTTGGTCTTCATTAGCAAGTGCTTTGTGTCCTCTTCACTTTCAGCAAGCAAGGTTAGGTCATTTGCAAATCACAGATTATTAATACACCTCCCTCCCGTCCTGATGTCATGTTCTGCTTCATATAGTTCAGTCTCTCAGATTATTTGCTCAGCATATAGATTGTAGAAGTATAGTGAAAGAATAAAATCTTGTCACACACCTTTTCTGATTTTGAACCGGAGTCACTCCTTGTTCTGTTTGAACAACTGCTTCAAATGTCCATGTACAGCTTTAGCATGAGCACAATGAAGTGTTCTTGGATTCCTATTCATTGCAATGTTATGATCCACACAGTCAAATATTTTGCATAGTCAATAGAACACAGGTAAACATTTTTTGGTTTTTTTTTTTTTTGCTTTTAGCCAAGATCCATCTAATGTCAGCAATACTATCCCTTAATCCATGTCCTCTTCTCTTTTTTTAAAAACTTTTTTTTGTGTCATCACTGCTCTAGTGGGAGTAAGAAACCCAGCCTTGCTCCTGGAGAGCAGCTGCTGGATTTGAACCATCAACCTGGTGGGCCACAGTCCCACACACCAACCACTAGGCCACCAGGGCTCAGCCCCATGTCCTCTTCTTGATCTGGCTTGAATTTCTAGCACTTCCCTGTCCATGTACTGCTGCAGCCATTAGTGAGTTTTCTTCAGCGAAATTTTACTAGCGTGTTATATTGATGGATAATTTCCACACTCTATTGTGCCACCTTTCTTTGGAATAGGCACACATATGTATTTCTTCCAGTCAGTTGACCAGGTAGCTGCCTTTCAGATTTGTTGGCATAGACAAATGAGAACCCTCATCACTAAATTAATTTGCTATATGAAACATCCCAGTAATAATTTTTCCAAAGGTGCATCATTTCTTCCTTTTTCCTGATTTGTCTTAGTGTGGAAACCTGTCCACCTGGTTAACTTTGCTGGTAGTTGATATACCAGTAGCATGACAGCAACATGCAAGTCACCACAGTACAGCAAACTGACACACACTGTAATATGTTAATCAAGGCATATGAGTTAATCCTTGGTTCAAAGCAGACATGACTTCTCAAGAAAGCATTTACAATTTTAACCTTGAATGTGAGATCTCTTATTTCTGTTTTGATTTCTCCAAAAACAGATTGCAAGACAGGAATTTGATCCTCAATTTTTTTTTTTTTGAGGACAAGAGGTGATCACCGAAAGTACCAGGAGGTGAGTGAGAAAGTCAAGCAGAGAAGAGAAGAAAGTCAGAAAGAGTGAAACAGTTACTGTAATAGGCAACTGAGGCTTAAATCCCCTGGGAACCAGTGGGAGACGATGCGGTACACATTTCAGAGTTGCTTAGCCACTCCACCCCTCATACCTCCTCCGTTCCCCTCTGCCCAGAGGAGAAAGAGGACTAGAGTATTTATCTTAAATAACTCCTGCCCATCTGTGGCTGAGGGCTGCTCCTGGAGGTCGTACCTTTCTTGCACTTCCTTTCTGCCCTGCCCAAGCCAAAAGTGCTAGGCTAAGACTCACATATCCTTACAGTAGGAAAACTTGGCTGCTGGTGCCCAGGGGATTTAAATGGGACACTAATACCATATGCCACATTTCTAAATTCTAAACAGTGCTCCCTGCTGTCCCTTCTTGGCTCCAGTGTAGTTCAATGTACAGCACTATTCATAAGAGGTGGTCTGTACAACTTTTAGCTTCTCAGCTTTCAGCTTGGAGAGGTGCCGCTTTTTTCAGTTGTCCAGAGTCCAGGTTCATCTGATACCACCTGCCTTTGTCATGCTCCAACAAGAGCAGTCATGCACCTGAGGTGCTCCAGTGGGGACGTCAGTGTCGTGTGCATCCTGCCCCTCCAAGATCAGCCCTCCGGGTCTGTCCCACAAACATTGGTGGCGGCATTGCCAAAGGAAACTGAGTGGAAGGGTCCAAGGGTCAGAGTGAAACTGTCTTCCAGAACAACGGATTAAAGTGGTGGCTTCTACCCTTGCCCTGACCATCAAAGCCCTCAAGGAACCATCCAGAAATAGAAAGAAGCAGACACATGAAAGAATTAATCCCTGTGGAAAATAATTTTGATGAGATCGTCAACATTGGCCAATAGGTAGGACACAGATCCTTAGCTAGACAAATGGGACCGCCCATTTGATAGCCACGACCCTCACGCCATCATCGATGAGGCACACACATCAAAGAGTGGTGTGATGGTATTCCTAGGTAGCTACAAACTACAAAGGAAAAAAAAAAACAACTCAAGGATATTTTGATAATCAACAAAATAAATAAATAAAAGAATTCTTGGGAGGAAGAGAGAGTAGAGTGCATCCTGGCCCACGGAGCCTTGAGGAAGCTATCCCCACTCAGAACAGCCAATGCATAGAAAAGACCATATGGCTGGCCCCACTATGAAACATGGCATCCCTCGCTGACCCAAGGCCCTACGGGGACAACAATGCAGAATCAATGTCGGAATTGTACTCTGTCTGACCCCACCACCCCGAGGCAAAACACTAAGAGTGCAGCAGAGTAGCAGGGGGAGCAGAGCATGGAGTTGCCAGGGAGTGCCAAGGACAGACTTTGGGGCCAGGGTGTAGCACCCCATCGGACTCAACCAGGGGACACTCCTGGACGTCAACGAACAGACCCTGACCTATTTACAGGTTTTCATTTTGTTGCTATTATTTTTATTTTTTTACTTATCTATATATTTTTTTGTTGGTGTCATTGTTTTGTTTTCTTTGGTCTCTTCATCCTACAATGCCTTTTTTGTACATATTATTATCTCTGCAAGTCTATCTAGATAAGATAGGCTGGATGAACAGTCTGGAGCAGAAAACAAGGGACTAATGGTTCTGGGGATACATGGGAGATGGGGAGGTGGGAGAAAAGAGGTGGTGTTGACCAACCCAGGGATAAAGGAACAACAAATAATTCAAAATCAATGACAAGGTGGGTGTGAGAGGCCTGATAGAGATTCATCAAGAGTAATTTAACAGAGAGAAATTACTGAAACTCAAATGAAGGCTGAGTATGATAGTGGGACAAAATGATAGTAAAAGCAAATAGAGGAAAGAACTGGGAGGGGGTGCTAAAAGACATTTATAGAGTTCTAAATACAGGCATGTACATAGGTAAATATGGGGAAATAGATCTATGTGCACATACTTATAGGGTTAGTTTTAAGACAGCAGATGGGCATGGAAGTGCCACTCAAGTACTTCCTCAATGCAAGAACACTTTGTTCTATTTAATTGGCATTCCATGATGCTCACATTCCTGATATGCTCACTGACAGCAAATGTGTGCATAAGCAAATGTGGTGAAAAAAACTGATGGTGCCTGGCTATCAAAAGATATAGTGGTCTGGGGTCTTAAAGGTTTGAAAGTAAACAAGCTGTCATCTAGCTCAGAAGCAACAAAGCCCAGATGGAAGAAGCACACCAGCCTGTGTGACCATGAGGTGTCTAAGGGATCAGGAACTGAACATCAAAAAACTAAAAATTATATCATTATAAATGAGAGGGAGTACAGATTAGGGACCCAAAGCCCATCGGTAGGTGAAGCGACATCCTGTTACAGAAGGGTTGCAGGAAGGAGACGAGCCAGTCAAGGTACAGGATAGCAGCAATGAAATATGCAACTTTCCTCTAGTTCTTATATGCTTCTTCTCCCCCCCCCCCCACTATCATGATCCCAATTCTGCCTTACAAATCTGGCTAGATCAAGGGATGTACACTGGTGCAGGTAGAAGCCGGAAACATGGGGAATTCAGGACTGATGATTCCATCAGGACCAGTGGTGAGAGTGGTGATATCGGGAAGGTAGAGGGAAGGTGGAGTAGAAAGGGGGAACCAATTGTAGGGATCTACATACAACCTCCTTCCTTGGGTATGGACAACAGGGAAGTGACTGAAGGGACACACTGGGCAGTGTATGATATGGCAAAATTATGATAATTTGTAAATTATCAAGGGTTCTTGAGGAAAGAGGAGTGGGCAGGGAGAGAAAATATGAAGAGCTGGTACCAAGGGCTTAAATCAAAGGAGGATGTTTTGAGAATGATGATGGCAACAAATGTACAAATATGGTTTGCATACAATAGATGTGTGTATTGTGATAAGAGTTGTATGAGCCCCCAATAAAAAGATTAAAAAAATATAAAGATGAAAATGGCAGAACATAAAATAACCTGGGGGGGGGGAGAATTCTAAAGATACTGAAACATCTACCTCAATACCTTCTTCAAAGCACCCCTACGCCCACATTCCCTAGGTCCTTGGAACCGTTAAGATCAATGAGCAGCACCATGTCGAATGTATTAAGTCATGGAATTGTGCATGAAAAAGTTGTCAAAGGCTGAGCCCCGGTGGCATAGTGGTTGTGCGCGGGACTGCAGCCCACTGGGACGGAGGTTCAATTCCAGCAGTGGGGCTGGGCCTCCTACTACCACCACCGGAGAGCAGTGATGCACCCCCCCCCAAAAAAAAAAAAGAAAAAGTTGTCAAATGGAAAAATGTTTTGCTATACAGTACAGATTTTACCAGACTAATGCATAATAAGAAAAACAATGATTGAGACCCTGCCTTGTGGCCTCAAAAGGTGGGATGGAGAATTGTGGGCGTCAAACATTCTGGCAACAGCCTCTAGAGCCTCTGTCCTAGATCATTCACAACGATGGAGTTTACTCCCTGATCGGTGATTTGAAGGGCCTCTTTGTTTGTTTTTTAATTTTACTTAAAACCATTTCTCCTTGAGTTCTTCTGTCTGGATAGTGCTTATATCCCCTTCTCTTTCCCTTCAAATGACACCATGCATGTCTATTTTGGTCTGTTTCTTATTAAATGTGTTTCCTTTCCTCTTTCGATTCCAGTTCCTTATTAATCTTTTCCTCTCTGCTTATTTATTCATCACTATTTTTTTACCCTGAGCTTGACCTCAGCTCTCTAGCTCCATGCCCCATTCTCCGTCATCCCCCCCCCCCAACCAAGAGTCCTATCACTTGCTTTTTCTTTGAGAACTCTGTATTAAAAGAGCCAGATAAATCAATCTTATCATTTTATTGAAGTGTGTCTGCACTCACAGTGCAGAATTCCAAATAAATGGCATCGTGCATATTTGGAGCCAGACTGCTGACAAGATGCCCTTAGTCACCCAACAGTGTCTTTATGAGTTTTTCCATCAAATGTGACTTTAGTTATTAAGATGCCCCGAGTGGCGAGACTTGCCAACGGCCTCCTAAATACTCAGCCAAGGAAACCTGATATTGTCACAAGAGACTGTTCAGGGGAGATTGCTTTGCAGCAGCAAAAGTCAGAGACCCGATGTCTGGGGAACTTGTGTTCTCATCTCGAAAGTCCTTTGACAGTGTGACAGGGAAATCTCTTGGTCTCTCTCCTGCTGCACTATGGAGGCAGCAATCCCACATTATAAGAGTTTTGTGGGGAGAAATATTACAAAACATTAAAAACCTGCTTTGAACTTTTTGTTTGTTTACATTAAATCTGGCCAATTGCCATGCCCAGTCTGTCTTTCTGGGGCACAGAACATTTGGTAGTGATAAGACGACCGAGAGACCAGCCTCAGAAACGGATCATGTTCTTCCTGTCATGGCTGGGGGAGGTGCAGGGGCAGAATTGGAGTTGACACAGTAATATTTTACTAGCATTATTATCGAATTTGGCTAATTATTCATTGTTTTGATATTGTCTAAACTTATCACACAAAACTCAAACTCACTGCTAGTGGGTTGATTCCGACTCACCACGACCCTATAGGCCAGAGTGGCATTGTCCCTGTGGGTTCTTGAGATTTCCATTGGAGTAGAAAGTCTGGTCTCCCACAGAGCAGTTGGTGGGTTCAAAAGGTCCACTTTGTGGTAAGCAGTCCTAAGTTTATAAGTAAACCCACACAAAAGAAAGCAAAAAAACTCCCAAGCACTGTCTGAATTTGGCTTTTCAAAATTGAACGCCTTGTTTGTTTGGTTTATTTGGGTCATTTGTAGTCCTTTTCAGGAGTCCTGATGGGCACACAAGTTAGACGGTTAAGTGAATCAATGGGGGGGGGGGTTCCAACCCACGCTGCTGCAGCTCCCTGGGAGGCAGACCGGGTGGTCTGCTTCTGTAAAGGGTAGAGCCCCAAGACCGGGGAAGCAGTTTTAGTCTGCACACGTCTAGTCTGCACTAGTCTAGTTCTAGTCTAGTGTAGTTCACGTCCTCTGTGAACGGGAATTGACTGGAGGGCACCCAGCACAGCACGCTGCTCTTACTTCTGTTCCCTTTACTGGCCTGCTGCATGAACATAGATCCATACACTGTTTCATACCTCTTTATATGGTAGCCATGCCACTATTGCTTATCATAAATACTGAAATCAGTTTTCTTATCTTGGACTATTTTATTCTACTTTTATTATTGCTGCTGAGACAATGCCCAGCAGAACATACACAAGTTCAGCAATGAAATTACTTTCCTCCATCATTTGCATCTCTTTTAATATCCGTGACTTTGCTTTTTGTGTGTTTCTTTTTTTTATTTTTTTGGGGGGGCCTCACTGCCCTCTGGTGGTCGTGGGAGCTACCCAGCGCTGCTCCTGAGAGCCGCTGCTGGATTTGAACCGCCAGGCCCGAGGGCCGCAGTGCCGCACTCAAGCACCGGGGCTCAGCCCCTATGTGTTTCTTTTAATCTCATCAATTTTCCACATAGACAATGACTTCACAGCTGGAGATGGTAAAGCACAGCATCTCTGTAGCATACACACAACCCAACAGAAAGCCCCCCAAACAAACCCACTGTTATTAAATCGATTCTAATGCACAGCAACCTAGAGAGACTCTCTGAGGCTGTAAATCTCTACGGGAGCAGATAATCTCATCTTTCTTCCACCCGAGTGGCTGGTGGGTTTGAACTGCTGACCTCGTTGTTATCCAACAGCTGTCCAACGTCTACCCAATAGAGCTCATAGAGGGAAAATTATCTCAGTGGATATTTTGGGGAAGGCTACCCTGGGTGAATGTCTATATTATTTGGACTTTCCAGATTCAATAAAATTAGTTGTGAAACAATTTTAAATGTTCAGGAACTCAGATTTCTGAGGTCAATGAAATTAGAGTGACCCACTGTATTAGTACAGGCTGACTAGGGAAACAAATCCATGGAAACATCCCAACCCAGTGCTGATCAAGTCCATCAGTCCGATACTAGTCCGTAAGTTTCTCTTCAGACTCATACAGCCACAGGCAATGATGGAGAACGCAGGAAGAACACAAGCCAGTGGGTGCAAAGTCTTATTGATTCAATGGCAGTGGCTTAATTGCAGGGCTTGCGCAGGCTTCAGCATAGCTTATCAACCGGAAGGTGAAGGCAGAGAGAGGGGGTGTGGGGGAGGGGAGGTTCCCAAGACCCTCCTTATGAAAAGGTCAAGCCCACAAGGAAGCACAATCAGGCTGTGACCTGATTAACAGGCTAGACTCCACCCCTACACTTCAAGTTGACACAAAATTATGTAACTACCACATCCACCCAGGCCATTTCTCAATCCTTTCCATCCTTTTTAACCTAGAGCCTTGAAGAAACTGGTTTCTGAAAGTCAGTTTTGAGTCAAACAATGGACTAGCTGAACTGGTAAAGACCGTTTTGTCTTAGCTTTACTCTGTTGAAAAACTTCCTATGAGCAGTCCCTTTCAAGACATAAACCTCCAAGGTCAGATTGTTGCAGGTAGATGCCATTAAGTTGTTTCCGATTCATAGTGATCTTCTGTAGAACAATTATTGTTATGTTATGTTATGTTATGTTATGTTGCAGCTGCTGTTGCTCTTCTTTTCCACTGACCAAGCATGATGCTCTTTTCCAGGGACTGGTGTCTCCTGATAGCATGTCCAAAATATGTGCCATAAAGTCTCTTCATCCTCACTTCTGAGGAGCATTCTGGCTGTACTTCTATGACAGATTTGTTTGTTCTTTTGAAAACCGGTGTCACTTTCAAGATTCTTTATCATCAAATGTCTTGATTCTTCTGCCACAGAGATGAGATGAGGTCCAAGCTTGAAAGATGGTTAAGAGCCGTGGTTGTGGGGATTCGGTCAATGTTCCTGAATTAAAAAAATAAAAAATTTTAATGAGTTTTGAGTTTCCTTCCACATTTTTGTAAAGTCCTATGTAGGACCTTCTAACAGGATCCCTTTCAGAGCAGCTGGAAGTGGTAGCCATGCACCATCAGGTCTTCTCCTCGCAGGATTGCACAGGTTGGGATTCATGTAGTCTGTTAGTCTTTTGGATAAATTGTTTCCTTGTATCTTGGATTTTCTTCATTTATCTTTGCTTTGCATGGGGAGAGACCAGTAGATGCCCCTTAGATTGTGGCTCGCATTGCGTCTCAGCTTTTTGGCTAAGATCAAGTGTAGATTGTGACTCACAAGCTTTGCAGACCCAAGTTGGATTTGAATATGGTGTGCTGAAGAATATTGAACGTACTCTGGACTACCAGAAGAGCAAACAACTATGCCTTGGCTGCACAAGAGACTCAAGCATGACAGCACTTGTGAGAATGGCATGGGACTGGGCAGTGTGTCATTCTGTTTTATAGAGGGCTGCTGTGAGTCAGAACTGACTCAAGGGCGCCTACCAATGGCAATCTTCTAGCTTGTCTTCTGCTGCTTGGGCATTTTTAGTTATGCTCAATGGTGGCTTGATGTTACATATTAAGGCCTTAATTCTGTTCCATTGGTCGACATGTGTTGACCACTACATTGCTTTAAATATTGTGGGTGGACAGTAGGCTTTGAAGCCTGAGGCTTCCTATTTTGCTTTTCTTTAACAGTGCTTAGCTTATTCAAGTTCTCCTTCCTTTCCATATAATGCTGGTGATGGATTTTTCTATTCAAAAAACTATGGACTTTGAACTGGGATTATATTAGGTCACTTTGGATCTCTATCCACAAGCATGTTATATTCTTCCATTTATTTAAATTTCCTTGGGTCCCTTGTAGTAGGGTTTTATAGTTTTCTTTAGATAGGACTTTTGTTTCTCTGGTTAGATTTATTCCTCAATATCTCATCTTTTGGGTGGTTATTGCAAATGATATTGCTTTCCTAATTGCCTTCACGGTGGTCTCTTTGTTAGTCTAAAGAAATCTGACTGATCGTTGTATATTGACCTGGTATGCTGCTACTTTGCTGCAACTTTCAACTGGTTCCAGTAATTTTTCTCACTGAGTCTTCACAATTGTAAAAAAATAGGATCATGTCATATGCAAATATGAGGGGGTTTCAAAATGTTCATGAAGTGATGCTATAGTACTATTTATTCCTGCTTGCCTTATGTTTTTGGCAAGGACTTCCAGTACAGTATTTAAAGGAAGAGTGATAAAGAGAGGGCGTTCTCGTCTGGTTCCCTGACACAAGGGGATCTCCTTTCATTGAGACTAACGCTGGCCATCGGTTTTGTATGTAAGTTCTTAATTATGTTAGGAATTTCCCTATTCCTATTTTGTTGATTTTTTTAAAATCCGGAATGAGTTTTGTGAAATACCTTCTCTGCATCAGTGGATATAATCATGTGCTTCTTTTTTTCCTTTGTTCTACTTATATAGTGGATTATATTGATTATCTTGTTAAAGTCAGGCCATCATTTTATACCTGGTATGACTACCACTTGGTCATAATGTACCATTATTATTATTATTTTTAATGATCTTGGATTTTGCTGGCAAGGATTTTGTTGAGAACTTTTGCATTTATATTAATGAGGGATATTGGCCTATAATTTTCTTTTTAGTGGTTTCTTTCTCTGGCTTTTATAGCTATAGCGCTCTGTTTACTTCATAGATTCAGTGTAAGACTAGCTCCCCCTTCTCTGTCTTGTGAAACAGTTTGCATAGAATTGGTGTCCTGCTAACCACAGGGATGGCAGTTCAAGTCACTAGCCACTCTTTCAGGGGAGAGATGCAGTCAACTCCTATGAAGACTTAGTCTTGGGAGCCATTTGCAGGGTCACTATGAGTTAGAATAGGGGTCAGCTCTTCTCTGAAGGTTGGGTAGTGAAGTCATTTGAGCCTGGACTCTTGGGGTGGGAGGTTGTTGAGTTTTTTTTCCTTAAATGCGTTAACCAATTTCTCTTTTAAAGGTCTGTTAAATGTTTCTTCTTTACTCTGTGATGATTCAAATAGGCTGTGTATTGCTAGAAATACATCCATTCGTTCTAGACTCTCAAATTTGTTAGAGTGCATATATTCATAATATTCTGATACCTTCTTTTATTTCAGTTAGTTTTGTTGCAAATTTGCCAATTTCGTTTCTTTTATTTATTTATTTATTTATTTATTTTTGCCAATTTAATTTCTTATTCATGCTGTTTTCATCTTCTCATTCTCAATTGCTTAAATATGCCAGTTTCTGTGCATTTACTAAGCCTTCCAAGAACCAGTTTTAGTCCTATTGATACTTTCTATTGTGTTTTTTTTAAATTTCTGTTCTAATCTTTACTTTTGGTGACAGCTGGCTGTTTTACTGCTTTCCCCCCCCCCCTTTAAATTGTTGGAATTTGGGGGTTAAGATGTTGAGTTTGGTTCTTCTTTTCTGATATGTCCTTTTATTGCTATCCATATCCCTCTGCACACTGCTTTTGCTGAGTCCCAAAGGTTTGGGTATGTTTAGTTTTTGTGTTCGTTCGATTCAAGGAATTTTTGAAATTTCTTCTACCATTCAGTTATTTTAAGCAGACGCTATTTGGTTTCCATGTAATTGATTTTTTTCTATGCTTTGATCTTCCTGAATTTGATTTCTAATTTGATAGCATTGTAATCTGAGAAGATGCTTTGCAGAATTTCAATGCTTTCAAATTTATCGAGGCTTGCTTTGCGACCTAATATATGGCCTATTATGAAGAATATTCTACATGTGCTGGAAAATGAGGTCTCTTGTGCCCTTGGTGGTTGAACTGTTCTGTGTGTGTGAAATCAATGTTGTTGATTCCATCAGTCAGTACTGTGGTTTTATTGAGTTTCTTTCTGGTTTTTCTGTGTTTCATCAAAAGTGGATTAAAGTCTCCTACTGTTATTATGGAATTGCCCATTTCTCTTTTCAATTCTTTTAAAGTTGGATTTATATCTTTTGAGGCTCTTTCATTGGGTGCATAGGTATTTATATAGTTATGTCTCATTGTTTGATTGACGCTTTAATCCTCCCCCCCCCCACACACACTTAATCCTTATATAATATTCTTCATTGTCCCTTTCCCTGGTTTTGGCCTTAAAGTCTTTTTAATTAGAAATTGATATTGCTACCTCTACCCTTTTTTTGGTTTCATTTGACTGCTTTCCTTTACCCTTTTATGTCTCTTGGACACAGATATTGGTGAGTCCTGTTTTCTTATCCAATCTACTACTCTTTATCTCTTGACTGATATGTTTAATCCATTTGCATTTATTGTAATTATCAACAGATATGAACTGGCCCCCCTAATTTTGCTGTGTTTTTGTTATGTGTGGCATGACTTATTTTTTTGGTCCATACAATTTTCTGTACTAAGTTTGTTATTTTTATGGATTTTTTTATAATGTATTTCATTGCTGTTCAGCCTTTACTGAGTCTTTGTGATTTTTCTCATTTTTCTTTTGATGTGAAGATTTACTAAGCTTTTTTGAGGAAAAGTGAATCCAATAAGCACACAGAAAACACCAAGAGGAAGAAAGTAGAAAGCAAAAAGCATATGAATCCAGTTGGGTCATGAGAGAAAAATAAAAAAACAGAAAGAAAAGAAAAGAAAAATTTTTAGAGGATGAAAACAAGAGTGAGGGTGGTGCCTGGTTGGACCAAAGAGGCCCTGGTGGGAGGGAAACTCCGGCCAGGACAGTCTGTCTACTACCCCAGGAGACACCTGCATATGGGACATCTGCTTTGGGTTGACTTCTTTTTCTAGCACAAGGAGGCAGAGGACACATGTTCCCAGATACAAGGCATGTTGTATACCCAACTTGTGACTCCAACCTCAGGTAGAGTGGGGTGTTGAGGGGTGCTCACACTTCTAGTCACCAGGAAGGTGTCAGGAATAAGGGAAAGATCACACCTTTCTGGTCTCTAGCCAGCAGTGGGGGAACTGGTGTAGTTGTGGATAAGCGAAGCCAATGGTCAGCTTCCTGCCTTACCTGGAACCCTGCTAGAAAAATTCAAACTGGAGCCGAGCCCTGGTAGCATAGTGGTTGAGTGCGGGACTGTGGCCCACTGGTTTGGAGGTTCAAATTCAACAGCAGCAAGGCTGGGTAGCTCCCACGACCACCAGAGGGCAGTGATGCCCCCCTCCCCCAAAATTCAAACCTCTCATGCTTTGTCAGGCCAGATGACAGTCCACCACTTTGCACGTCTGTCTCATTCTTGATTTTCATTCAATTTCTTCTAGTGGCTTACTCGATTCACTTCTTTCTCCTTTCCTTCAGAGGACAAGGAGGCAGGACTACCATCCATATTGCTTCCATTTGGTTTCTAGTGTCTTTGTTATGGAGGATCTGGGTAGATGGTTTGTCTAGTCGACCATTTTCCCAGAAAGTTTTCTCTATTTCAAATGCAGGGCGATTTGTCTGTTCTATGTGTGTGGAAGGCATCTTTGGGCGATGTAAATGGTTTTACGTTTTTGGCTTACAAAGTTGGAGGTTCAAGTTCACCTGAGGTGCCTCCAAAGAAAGACCTGGTGATCTCCTTCCAAACAACCCACTACTGAAAACCTTATGAAGCAGAGCTCCACACATTGGGTCCCCGTGAGTTGGAAGCAGCTCGATAGCAAATGGCCTGTAAGTGGAGTACCAGAAGCAAGAAAGAAAACAGAGAAAGACAATGTGAGGTGGGAAGTAAAGATGGAAAAGTTGGGGACCAGATCACCAAAGCCTTTGGATTTCACTTTTGCTGATATCCCATAGCTGAAAGCTTTTAGGCAGGCAAGCGGTCTGAGAAGATCTGAATGTCAGAAAACAAGAGTGCTGGTGACGATGGGGAGTTTACATTAGGTTTTGGAATTCAGATGCTCCTCGTGACGGTGCCCATTGTTGAGTGCTGCAAAACCCGAGGAATACACAAAAAGGTTGGCTGTTCACATGTCTGTCTGGAGGCAGCAAGAGGCCAGGTAGGCTACCCTGCTCAACTTGGCTTTTTTCCATCTGAGTGTGATTGCCACATGGAATGGTCTAGGCTGGTCTTGGCTAAGGTAACTGGGATGACTCGGCTGAGTCCCAGCAGGCTAACCTGAGTACATTCTCATGACACCAGTAGAAGTCCAAGAGAGAGGGCAAGCCAGATTTTGCAAGCACTCTTAAGCTTCTGCTTTTGTCACATTTGTTCCCATCCTATTGGTCAAAGTATGTCACGTGACTGACCCCAGAATTAAGAAGTAGAGCCTAATCGTCTACGCTAAGTGGAAGGACACTGCAAAGGGAAATTATTTAGTCTTAGAAAAGATATGCTTCTTCCTCTGAGTCAAGAATAGAAAGAAAGGCTGAACCAAAGTGCAGGTAAGTTTTTGCTTTAGTTTGGTTTGATTTTGTTTTTCCCACAGCAAATGTTTTCTAATCTTTCTCTTTCCCTTTGACATTTGGTCAGGGTGCTTTTAACAGGTGACTTTCATTTTGTATTTATGTTTTTCCTTTGCATTGTGGTGAAAATATACATAACAAAACATACATCAACTCAGCAGTTTCTACAGATATAATCCAATGACATTGATTACATTCTTGAAGTTGTGAGACCCTTCTCATTATCAATACAGGTAAATTTTAAAGTAAGGCAAAAGGGCTGTTTGCCTGATGACCCCAACTTTCTCAATCGAGATAGAAGAAGGGGAGGGTAGAGGCAGAAATTATTATTTTCTTTTTCTGTGTGTGCCCAGGGTCTAGCTCAGGGAATTTTTTTCATTGAACTTAACCTGTTACAGAAACTCTCAAAATATAAGAGCAGGATGCTCTGGTATTTTTCAAAGTGATATTTTTAAAGCTTGAAAAAAATTCTTCAGCTTAAAGGTAAGGGACGATATCTTTCTTTATTGGGAGATCATTCTTTTTTCTTCTTTTTTTTTTTTTAGGCATCACTGCCCTGGTGGTGGGTAGGAGGCCCAGCCTTTGCTCCTGGGAGCCGGAATCGAACCTCCATCCCAGTGGGCCGCAGTCCCGTGCACAACCACTACGCCACCGGGGCTCAGCCTGGGAGATCATTCTTTTGGAGAAATTCCTTCATGGGTCTTTTGGTTCTGCAAAGGACCAGCTATGGGGGTTGAGGCAAGGAGAAACTGCCACTGTTTTGCAAGGATGCTCTGTTGCGAATTGGGTGCTGCTCTCAAGAGCCTGTCTAATTTGAAGAAAACTCGTGCTTTTCTCTTCGGACCAGAGAAATGGAGGGAAATGTGCAGACAGCAGAGAATCGAGGGAGTTGAAACCTAAAACAAGGCAAGCGCGACTTATCTCTGCCGGAGAGGGATGAGGCCAACAGCAACACTGTGACTCACAGAGGCTTAGCTTGGTTTTTGCATTGTAATTCCCTCTGTGGCCTCCAATCCTTTCGTTCACGTGGTTTCCAGCTATGTTTCAAACAGCTGAATGGTGCAAACGGTTGAGCCTGCATTACTCACTGACAAGTGGGTGATGTGAAACCCATCCAGAAGCCTTAAAAATGCTTTTGTAAAGATAAAACCAAAAAAAGAAAACCAGATTCACTGCCATTGAGTCAATTCTGCCTCATGCTGACCGTCTGGGATAGGGTAGAACTGTCCCCTGTGAGTTATCCAGGCCATAACTCTGTACACGAGTTGAAAACCCCTTCTTTCTTTCTCGGAGTGGCTGACAGTTTCGAACTGTTGACCATGAAGCTTAAAGGTCAACGAGTAATCACTAAGCCACCTCACAGCCAGGAAAACTGTAAGAACAGTTCTATACTGGAATCCAAGGGGCCACCATGAGCTGGAATGTGCTTGCTGGCAATGGGTTTTTTGGTTTGGGGTGCTTTGAATAATGTTCACACTTTGGGTCAAATGATATAAAATGACAACAACCTGAGGAAATACCATTTCAAGCAAGCAAAGAGGGCCACAAGCAACTCTCATTCTGGAGAAATTTCCTGAAATATTAGGAAAGGAAGTAGGGTAAAACCTTAGATGTCCTGAGGTCAATTGGAAAGGCCTTTGAAAGGAGCTGTGGGAGCCTCTGATGGTGTAGTGGTTACCAGTTGGGCTGCGATCAATGTGGTTGGCAGTTTGAAACCACCAGCGACTCTGCAAGAGAAAGACTGGGCTTTCTACTCCCGTAAACTGTCACGGTCTCAGAAACCCATGGGTGTGTGTGTGTGTGTGTGTGTGTGTGTGTGTGTGTGTGGTGTCACTATGAATAACTATTGACTCGGTGGCAATGTATTTGGATTGTTTTGGTTTGGTGGTTTCTGAAGGCTGGAGATTTGGGGATTTACATTAAAATTGTGACAGCCAGTTATCCGGAGGCAATTGCCTAGGAATCTTTCACATTTCCACGTGTCTTATGAGCAGAAAGAGGCACTGACAGCGTTTGTTCTGGACTAACAGCCTCTGAAGATACAGGGTCTACCTCCAGTACAAAAGACAAGCACAGCCCCCAATAAAATGATTTCTAAAAAATAAAAAAGGAGGGGGAAAGAGGAGCTTATACCAAGGGCTCGAGTAGAAAATATGTGGAAATGAAGATGGCAACATGTGTACAAATATGCTTGGTGCAGATGATGGATGGAATGTTATGAGAGCTGTGAGAGCCTCCAATAAAATCATTGGGAAAAAGAAGACAAGCAAGCTGTGTTGTTCACTGCCATTGAGTTGACTCATGGAAATCCCATACACGATGAAACAAAATGCTGTCTGGCCCAACATCTTCCCGGCCAATGGCAAAGGGACCAATGTGATTCAGGGGTTGATTTGGGAAGCAGATCACCAAGCCTTTCTTCTTAGTCCATCTTAGCCTGGAGGAGCCATTGAAACCTGTGCAGTGTTCTAGCAATTCTAAAGCCTCCAATGGCAGGTGAGTGGTGACTGTTCATAAGTGCATTGGCGAGTAATTGAACCCAGCCCTGGTGGCACTCTGGGCTAAGTGTTGGGCGGCTGAGGACAAGATCAATGGTTCCAAGTGTATTCGAGCTTAAATTCTGAGGGAGCACGAAGTTTGGAACCATTGTGAAAGTGGCACAGGACCCAGCAATGTACCGTTCTGTTGGGTCACTGTGAGTCAGAACCGACTTGAGGGCACCTAACAACAACAAAAGGTTTGAGAAATGCCTGGATAACAGCGAAAGCCCCAAATCCACTCACAGAGTCCCCACGTGGATGGAGCCTCCATTGAATCCTTATGACCATTACCTCGGAATGTGAACAGGCTTGCCCTCAGGCGGAGTATATTAGAAAGTGAATTACCTCTCCTCCCCCTTGACCAGACCAGGGAGGGGCAGTCTACTTTGCAGGAGTCCCTGGGTGTGTCATTGATGGAGACTGCCCTACTGGGCATGCATAGTCCCGAATCATGTCCTGGCTGCCTTGGGGGGAAGGCCCTGGACCAATCTTTTAAGCTTTTCCTCCCAACATAAGGTATGTGGTCTAATCACAGTCCCATTTTCACTTCTGTTGTCTCTCCTGTAGCCGTGATGTATTGATATGCCACCCATCGTGCTTTTGCAACAACTTCCGTGACCCTCCAATGTCCATTTTAAGTTCCCAACTCTCTGCCAACCCTTGGACACCATTAAGAGTGCAGGCTTCATGGTCTCCCTCACCTAGATGTCTTTGTCTTTATCTTTCTTTGAGGGGAGGGAGTTGTCCTAGTTAAGACTTAATAAATAGTCTCCATAAATTATATTTGAGATTTGGCATCCTTTTTGTCAAAAACAAAACCCAGCAGCAGCAGCAGCACAGGAGAAAGGTGAGGTTGTCTGTTCCTGGAAATATTCTCAATTTCAGAAACTCAATGCGGGGTTGCTGTGAGTTGGAATTCAATGGCAGAGAGCTTAATTTTTTTCTACCACTGAATGATCAATGCCTCACCAAACTTATTCATCAAAAGATTTAGGTTCCACACACTTGGTTTTTTTCCCATCAGTCCCCCAGTCCCCCGTGTGCCTCGGCATCCAGCTGCAGGATCCGCAGCATCTCTGTAGGACTTGGGTGTGAAGGGGAGATGGCACAAGTATGCTGATGCTTATGCGACTCGCTGCGCCAGAAGTAATAAAGTCCTGCGTCTGCTAAGCCCTGGTGGCGCAGTGGTTGTGTACGGGACTGCGGCCTGCAGAGTTGATGGTTCAAATCCAGCAGCAGCTCTCCAGGAGCAGGGCTGGACTTCCTACTCCCACCAGGGCAGTGATGCGAGAAAAAAAAATTAAAAAAATATCAGTCCCGCGTCTTTGACCCAGGAGTCCCGGGTCTTCTGCCAGCATCCATGAAAAAGTGGCAGGTTAATTTATTAGCTTTCAAATAGGATAAACTTTCAGACTCTGCACAGTGTTTGACACCAGTCTGCTTCCCTTTTCAACCCTCAGGTCCACGAGGACATTCACACGCACCTTCCTCGTGCGAGTCACCAACCAACCGACTACCACTGAATCAATTCCGAGACATAGGAACCTTATAGGCGAGACTAGAACTGGCCTTCAGGATTTTGAAGACTGGAACTCCTTCCGAGAGTGGAAAGCCCTCCTTTGGAGGGGCTGGTGGTTTCAGACTCCTGATCTTGCAGTTAACAAGTCAACTCTCAACCTCTTCGTCACCAGAGCTCGGGGTTGGTATATAACTGGCGCTTCACAAATGTTCGTCAAATGAAAGAATTTATTTATTCTTTATTTTCAACAGACTTGAAAGTACCATTTTACTTGACATGGCCATCAAGCAACTGACATTATTCCTCTAATGAAGCTCCCCGCCCCCTTGCCTGAGCATACTTCTTGAGACAGTGGTATCACAGCACTGTCCCAGAATGTTTTGATGGAGGATTTCCTTTATAGCAAAGACATTGACTTTTAAGGAAGTTGTGCCTGTTGCTTGTAAAGTGCCCCTGGGGACTCAGAGCGATCCAATGCACACCAGAAGGGAACACTTGATCCTGTGCTCGAGGTGTGGTTAAAGCCACGAGTCAATCCAGCTTCTTGGGGACCTTCTTCTTCACTGCCCCTCTACTGTACTAAGCAGGATATCTTTCAACAGGGACTAGGCTCTCCCGATAACATGTGCAGAGGACGCCTACCTTTCTGAACTTCATTCACATGTAGGCCTTGATTTCTTCAGAACAGTTTTTCCCTAGAAGGCTTTAGAAGAGAAGCTCATAATGTTTCTATCTATGCTTGTGGGTCCGATCCTCAATTATTTGTCGAAATGAGTAGACAAGCTGAGAGAGAAGATGGGGAGAAATAAACTGACCAAAGAGGAGAGAAACAGAAAGAGGTTAGGACAACATGCCGATTCAATGCGATTGTGCAAGCTAACCCAGCTGCTGACGTCTGGGTTAAAGTGCAAAGGCAAAGTTTTATGGGCACATATATCCAATTAAAAAAAAATTACTCCAGGAATTGAAACTCAAATAGCTCCACACCCTAACAATCTGGTGGTGACTTTTAATGCAAGATAGAAGAAATTCAGTTCTGATATAAACACCCTCTGTGGGTAGGATCGTCAGGAGTCCTCAAACCTGTGCCACGGCACGCTTGCAGAGCCTGGCCCCTCCTGCTGATTCTAGCGACAATCTCTGGGCTCAACTTTGAGTCAGAATTTGTGACCCTCCCGACAGCCTCTGTTAGACAGGGGGTTTCACTTCTCCTGTGGGCCCCTGTGTGCTTGTGCCGAGTGCAAAGTGGAAGACATAAGAGGAAGTCAGATGTGAGGGATGGGGTTCTCCTAATTTTATTCCGAAGTCTCTGGACTAGAGCACACTCAGAGACGTCACGCCAGCAACTTGAAGACACCATTTGAGTTTTGATGAGGATAAAAAATGTAAGGGTTCCATCGACAGAAGAATGACTAGCCCAAAGGGGCCACAAGCACAGAAAAGGAACGGTACTCCCCCAATGATACCCGCCATGATAGGGACGAACCCTCAAACAGGATGCAGAATGAAAGAAGTCGGTCACAAAATGAAATACATAAACGTCTCGGAGGATTTTATCTTTAGAATCAATAAGCAGATGCCCAGGTTTCTTTGCTCTATTGTTTCATTTATTGCAAAGTTGCCACAGCCAGGCACCCAAGTACGACCACGGGACACTCATTTAGCATTTAGCATTGAGAACCAGAATTAGCAACTACAAGGTTGGCTTGAAAGTTAAAGTTCAACTCTTTAGACTACAGGCTTTTACCTGTAATGAGTGGCCTCAGACCGGAGACTTGTCTACTCGTGGAATTGAGCGGGGGAGGGCCTCATAGCAAAAGTCCAACGCTGCTTGCGGCCAGCAGTATCTTAGCAGCTTTGCAATGGGCAGAAAGAGATTCACAGAGAACTTCTGCTTCTGCCTTCTCTGAAAACGAGCAGGAATCCATGGGTTTATACACCCCATGTTCAACCATCACGGGTATGTTTTATTACCCATTAAGGGCATTATTGTGTGACACATTTCTGTTTTATTCCTTTGTATTCTGTTTTATTGTCAAGTAGGGAATCATTATATGACATATTTATATTCTTACTTACTACACGTTTCAAGGCCAAGTGAATGATGAGGGATCGTGGGAATTATTTGGTGGTATATTTAAGTTTTGTTAATTTATAGAGATTTGATTTATGCTGCATGCCATTATCACAGGTGCACAGTCCACTTTCAGAAAGTTACTTATGGTCCACTTCATGCGCTTCTACTATCTTATTTTCAAGGTTTAATGGAGCTTCCTAACAACTTCTAGTTAATGGTTAAAGAGCATTATATATAATATAATATATATGATATATGATATATATATATATGAGAGTGAGTCAAAAAGTGATGCTACAAAATTAATAGAAATGTTTATCCAAATGTGGAGCTATTGTTTATGGACATATCCTCCAGTTCTACACATATCTGAAAGTGGGGTTTCCATCTCTCTTACTTTTCCTTCAAAGAAACGTGTTCACTTTACTTTACGCAACCTAAGAACAGCAGTTCTGATCACTTCTTTTGCTTTGGCATGTTCTTTCAATTTAGAGAACGGAGCTAACTCTGAAGGAGCCCAGTTGGGCCTGCAGGGTGGATGGAGTAAGTTTCCCAGGGAAACGCTCAGAGCACCGCCCCTTGCCCCCCTCACAGAGTGAGCTGGGACATTGTCAAGAGTGGGGCAGGGATTCTGTGACACAACTTCCATCCTTTTTGTCAACGATGCCGTTTTCAATTAAAAAGGGAAAAAGACCTTCGTTTTGATAAGCCTCCATGATCATCGCATGCCCTTTGAGAAAATTGGACACATTACTTCTTCGGACTCCCAAAGAGCAGAGACCATAACCTTCTGAGCTGACCTCCCAGCACTGAACTGAACTGACCCAGTGAGAGCCCTCAGAAGCAACTGTTTGGACTGGACCTTTGTTTTGAAGGCACCCTAACGAGACTAACACAAGTATACTACTGAGAGAATATGAACTAGACTCTTCTCCCGTGGCAGCAATACTTTTTACTTCCCCTCGTGTGTGTGTATGTTGTATATGTTATATGTATGAATTTACAGGCATTAAAAGAAAGCATCATCATAATGCAAAAAACATACATATGTGAAATCAGAAGCATGAAAAAATTTTAAATATAAAACTAGGATAGTGGAGGTGCAGAGTCTCCCAGGGTGGCTGGCGAAGGACTATTCCTTCACCCCAGGGTTATACTTATCGAAGGTGTGGCCTTATAATAAGTCGCTAATCTATAGCTGCCTTATATGGCTCTCCGTGTTTTCTTTTCTAGTAAGACTTTGTCGACACGGGGCATCCAGGGTGAGTCACTCGGGGCTGCCCCGCCAACAGGGGCAGCTGCTCCGAGAGAAGGCTGATGAGCGAGCACTGGCAAGCCCCCAGGGGCCACCTGAGGACCAAGCGCTTGCCCAGCGACATGTAGGCGGGTGGTAACTGAATTGTACATGAGTTTGGGCCAAGGCAGTTTTTCATTCCTGGCAGAAATAGATGGGAAAGGGCTAGGCAGCTGTTTTGAGCAAACTACACGTTAGCTCCTGGAGCAATTTCCATCTCTGGGCAGCACTGCTCAGGCCAGTCAATTGCCAACAATAACTTGAACTTGCACCTTCAAGGCTGCGCTGTTGGAGGCCTGTGAGTGAAGAAGTACTAGCTCCCCAGGTTCCATTTAATTGCCCAGAAACGCTGTCGCCTCCTTATCAGCGGTGCACAATGTGCCTCGCACTCTATCCCAGCCGGCAGTCTGCCTTGTTTCCACTCAGAAATCAAGGGAAGATGAGAAGCGCGTTACATAAATGATGGCAATGAGCCCAGAGGTGACTCTCCAGGGGAAGGCCATGTAAAATGTCAGCACGAAAGAAGCCCTGTGTCCTACCAAGACAGTAATTAACAAACAATGAAATACCACTCAGCGCCAATTAGAAGGCTCCAGTTTTAAATAAAAAATAAAAACAAAACTGCCAATTGCTGGGGAGCACAGCGAGCAATAGGGATTCTCATTCATTGCTGATAGGAAGGCAGGCATGGCACATCCCCCTTTGGAAGACCGTTTGGCAGTTTCTTACAAGCCTAAATATAGTCTGACCATGAACTCCAGCAATCATGCTCCTAGGTATTTACCTAACCCACTCAAACACTGAGGCTCCCCAAAAACCTGCCTGCAAAGACACAGACTGTTGTTGTTGTTTACTCTTATGTTATCCCCTCGAGGCCACCCCAGGAATCCAGCTACTCCATAGCGTTTTCCTGCCTGCAATTTTTACAATTGCAGCTCACTGGAGCTGTGTTCTGAGGCTACCTGGAGGGGAGTTCCAACTGCTAATTGTTTGTTGTTGGTGTTATAGGCCGACTTCCTCCCCCAACAGTTTTATTGGCACCAAATCTACATATCATTCCAGTCATGAGTGCCAATTGTCGGGGCCACCTATTTGCTGCCGTCTTTAGTTGCTATGGAGTTGGCTCTGGGTCCTAGTAACTTGTGCCATGCTCACAATCATCATGTTTGAGTCCCTTGCTGCAGCCGCTATGCAATCTATCTCACTGAGGGGCTTCTCTTTCCCTGTCCCTCTGCTTTACTAAGCACGATGTCCTTCTCCAGGGACTAATGTCTCCTGATAATATGCTCAGAGTACAGGAAACAACGTCTTGCCATCCTTTCTTCTAAGGTGCCTTCTGGCTGTAATTCTGTCAAGATCCATTTGCTTGTTCTTCTGACCGTCTGTGGTACTTTCCATATGCTTTGCCAACGGCATAGGGCAAATACATCCATTTTTCATTTGGTCTTCCTTATTCATTGTCAAACTTCCACATGCATGTAAGGTGATTGAAAACACCGAGGCTTGGATCAGGCACACCTTAGTCCTCAGAGTGACATCTTGAACACTTTAAAGAGGTCTTGGGCTGCAGGTTTGTCTATGCAATAGGTCTTTCTTTGATTTCTTGACTGCTATTTCCATGCTGTGCGATCCTCTGCAAATGTTGATAGCGGTTTTGTAGTTCAGAATTGGCCCAAACTTGAAGCAACCCAGAAATACAGGTAAATGAATAAATAAATGGTGGAACATTCATACATTGAAATGCTATTCAGTTATAAAAAGAGATTTGATCAAAAGATGCATTGTATTGAGTAAGTTACTTTGAAGACTAAGGTGAGCCTGACCCAAGCCAGGGTATTTCCTATGGCCTCATCTGCATATGAAAGTTGGACATTGAATAAGGAAGACCTAAGAAGAAGAATCGATGCCTTTGAATTACGATGCTGGAGAGGACTGTGGAAAGAACCATGGACTGTCCCCCTGAAATAGCCAATCTGTCTTGGAAGAGGCATGGCCAGAGAGTGCTCTTTAGAGGCAAGGATGGCAAGACTTCGTCTTACATACTTTGAACATGTTGTCAGGCGAGACCAGTCCCTGGAGACGGACATCTGCTGGGGAGAGGGGCAGCGAAACAGAGAAAGGCCCTCCAGGAGAGGAACCGACCCGTGGGCTGCAAGAAAAAGCACAATTGTGAAGATGGCTCGGGACCAGGTGTTGATTCCGATGGCACCTCACACCAAATGAAGCCAAGCAAACACATGGGTGATCTTAAATGTATATTGCAAAGTGAAAGATGCCAGTCTGAAAAGGCTCCGACTGTATGATTCCATTTATACGACATACTGGAAAAGAAAAGGAAAAAAAAACGGTATTGGAGTTTGCAAACAAGTCAGCGGTTGCCAGGAGAATGGGGAGAGGAGAAGATGGACTAGGTGAAGCACAGGGCATTTTTAGGGTGGAGAAATAAATGATACTGCTCTATGCATTTGTCAAAACCCATGGAACATTGCAGAGCAAAGAGGAGACTTTGTGCCGCTTTCCAAACCAAGTCCTTTAGAAGGTTGGGGGATCTCAGGATGGAATGCAGATGGTGAAGGAATCTCACTGCATTGTAAATATATGAAATAACTACACTGAAGGGGGTGGGGAGGAAAAGGTACTGTCTTAAACTTCGGAAATAAGTGACTACTGAACAGCTAAAGGCAAACGAAGCTATGTATGTGCCCTCTAGTGAAGGAGCATAGTGGTTGCGCACTGGGCAACTGCTAACCTAAGGGTCAGCAGTTCAAAACCCCCCGACAGGGGCTGAGCCCCGGGGGCGTCGTGGTTGTGCGCGGGACTGCGGCCCACTGGGACGGAGATTCAATTCCAGCAGTGGGGCTGGGCCTCCTACTCCCACCACCGGAGAGCAGTGATGCCCAAAACAAACAAACAAACAAACAAACAAACAAACAAACAAACAAAAAACCCCAGACACTTCTCAGGAGGAAGATGAAGCGTTGTATTCCCATAACTATTTACAGTGGCAAAATTCCACAGGGGCCATTCTACTCTGCCCTACAGGGTCCCTGTGAGTAAGAATGGACTTGATGACACTGAGTTTGACTTTTTGATACTGTAGCTCCTAATGCTGTTTTGCAGGACAGTATGAGTCAGCAATTCTGAGACCATTATACATGTATAATGGAATTTAACTATTACTGTTTATATTCATGTATAAGCAGTTTTTCAGCACATTTTTAATACCGTTTTTGTGGCAAAATTAGGTGCCTTGTCTGATATTCGGGTGGGCTTATACTCAAGTACATACGGTATGTAAATGGCTAGCAGGTAGGGATGAGGAGAGCCTGGTTTGTCACTATTGGAGAGGGAGGTCACAAGCAAGGGAAGAAGGGTAGAATAATGCACAGCTGTGGACTGTAGTTGGAGACACCAGTAAGTTTGGAGACAGGTTAGCTTAGCATACATATAGATGTATAGACATATATATTCGCAGTAGGTGCTCGGGTGCCATTATAGGTTATGCATTGGGATGTTAACTACAAAGTCAGTGGTTAGCTAACCCACCTGCCTACCCACCGGAAAAAGACGAGGCGCTCTGCTTCTGTAAAGATTTACAGACTCTGCAGCCCATGGGGCCAGTTCTCCTCTGCCCAGAGAATTGCTGAGTCCGGATTAACTTAATGGCAGTAACTTTAAGATGCTCAAACAGGTTACCATACAGACACATATGTCCTGGTTCCTTCAGCTAAGAGATCCTAGGAGTCATGACACTTCCATACCAAATAAGACACCTCATGCTTAGATCTTGGTTTTTAATACCATTTTCCAGTGGAAAAGGAACCGAGGTTCCTTAGAGAAATGGCTGATTATAGACCAGGGCAAGGAATGTACACAAAAAGCCTAGAAAATTTTGTAGTTTCTGAAGGTAAGGAAGTGCTAAAGATACACACACACACACACACACACACACCAACGGGATACAGGAATTAACGAAGAGAGTGTCCAATGGTCAAAGCTGGAACTATTTGAGCAACAAGATAAAGCAATATTGGATTATAACCCAAAGCCTAAGATAAACATCCATGTGCTAATAATGATACAAATGATACATCAATAAATAGAAAGAAGAGGCAAATATGTTCTGAAGACTTCCAAATAATCTATGTAGATTCATTTCACACAAGGAAAAACCCACTCCATCGAGTGGATTCCATCCAGCTCCTGGCTAGAGCTTCTTGGTCTATAAATCTTTATGAGAGCAGACTGTCTTATCTTTCTCCTGTGAAGAAACTTAGCTGTTCATTTCCAGTTAACAGCCCAACGCACTTAATCCAAGGTGGCACTGGGCTCCTTCCTTCTTTCTTAGTGGGATGCACATAGTGACTTTTCTCCCCTAAAAAATAGCACAATGTGGAAGGGGAAAAGTAAAAAACCTCACTGCCCTCAAGTCAATTCTGATTCATATCCACCCTATAGGACAGGGTGGCACTGCCCCGGGGGTGGGGTTCTGAGACTCTAACTCTTTATGGGAGTAAAGAGCCTCGTCTTTCCCTCAAGGAGCAGCTGGTGGTTTCAAACTACTGACCTTGTGGTTCAATATTTAACCCACTCTGCCACTGGCAATCTTAGGATGTGGAAAGATGCGGGGAGGGAGTAGCGTTACAATGGAGAAATCTGACAAACCCAACCTGAGCCAGAAAATCAAAGTCAACATCAACAGTGATAAGTCAAGTTGCTAACTTGTGATATGATGTGATAAGAATGACATTGTGGGCTTCTTACCTGGCTCCACAAGCCCACTGTAATCATGAGAAAAACATCAGGAATAAAGTTCCAATCTGAGGGACATTCTACACTATAGCTGATCAGTACTCCTCTAACCTGCCAAAGTTACCAAAAACAAAGAGCACCCAAGAAAGTGTCATACCCAAGAGACAACAGAACTCAATGGAGCTAGGGATCCTGGATAAAACACCACCAGGCGCTTGCTTAATAAGATATTTATTGGCTTCCTTCTCTTCTCTGTCATACTTCCCCATTGTTGTAGAAGTAGTTCTTCACCTTTAAATAAAGTGCTTTCTCAAATCCTTGTCTCAGGCTGTTTTAGAATGAACTGACCTAAAATGACCATCATGTTCATTTTCTTCAGAGAAAAGATGGAGAGGTGAAGTCACCTGGCTAAGTTGCCACTGCTACTTTTTGATGTAGCTGGCTGGGCCAGTGCGGAAAAGCTGTTGGGGGAAGAAAAGTTCAATGGAGGTCTAGAAAACCAGGTTTCTTGCCTGCTAGTTTAGTCATCTTTCCACTAAGCAAGTTATCCTTCTAAAACTCACTGCCATTGAGTCAATCCTGGGTCAGGGAAGAACTGTCCCTGTGAGTTTCTGAGACTGTAGTTCTTTATTGGAATAGAAATCTTCACCTTTCTCCCAGGGAGTGGTGGGTGGCTTTGAACTGCTGACTAACTTGGAACCACTACACCACGCAGGCTTTTTACTTCCTTGTCTCCCACCTCCACCCTCCACCCTACCCTCCGAATTGTTGTACCTTCCACAGGAGTCCTGATGGCATAGTGCAGAGGGTCCTCAAACTTTTAAAACAGAGGGTCAGTTCACTGTCCCTCAAACCATTGGAGGGTCGGACTATAATTAAAACACACACACACACACACACACACAAAACTATGAGCAAATTCACTGTGGGCCCAGGATGAGTCAGCTACTACTAAGCAGATAGGCAGTGGGGGCAAAAACACCCGGTGGCCAGATAAATGTCCTCTGTGGGCCGCATGTGGCCCGCGGGCCATAGTTTGAGGGCGCCTGCCATAGTGGTTACACATTGGTCTGTGATTCACAAGGTAGGCAGTTGGAAATTATCAGCCACTCTGCGGGAAAAAGATGGGACCCGTAAAGAGTTACAGGCTCAGAAACGCACAGGGGTAGTTTGACCCTGCCCTATAGGGTCTTGATGAGTCTGCCTCGACTCAATGGTAGTGAGTTTTGGTTTGGTGACGTCTACAGAAGCAGACAGCCAGGTCACCCTCCCAAGAAGCAGGTGGTGGGTTTAAACTGCTGGCCTTTGGATTAGCATCTGAGTTCTTTAACCCTGAACCCTTGAACTGCCATGAGTCCTTAAAACGTACAACAGGTAGCATGAACTGAAGAAACGACTGCCCAAGATCATCTTTAAATCTGAAGCCTTAAACTGAAGAACTCACAGCCGGGCCAACCCATGCTGGCTCCTGACAGCTCCCATAGGACAGGGTAGACAGGCCCTGTGAATTTCTGAGCCTGCACCGGTTCACAGCAGTAGAAAGGCCTGTTTTTCTCTCACTGACACCCAGGAGTGTGATAGCAAAACCATGACTCTGGAATGACCAGGCAGCACTCCTGGAGAGCTGGAAAAGGGGAAAATGTATCAGCCGGAGATCCAGGGGAACTAGCTTTCTAGAAGAGCTGGGCTCCGAGTGATGGGTGGGCGTAGCTTTTATACTTTCTCTGCACAAGTCAGGTCACCGCAAGCAAGCAAACTTACAGAATCCGAATAGGCAGGAATTTCTAGTGCAGACTTGGTCCTTAGTAAAGGAGAAAGGGGGAGGGTGGGTGACGGGAGATGGGTGTGTTTCAGGAATGAGGAAGTACATGGGGTGAGGCAGTGTGTTGGGTTTCTTTTTCAACTATTAGAATTCCCTATCAGGATTTCCCTTGCAAGGAGCACGTCCAAACGAAATACATCCCCACAAGTCTTCTTTAAACCAAACACTCCTCTTCCTCCTCGTTGCCATTGAGTCAATTCTGTTTCACGGTGACCCGACAGGGCAGGGTCCAGCAGCCCTGTGGGTCTCCCAGAGTTACACTTCATGGGAGTAGAAAGCCTCACCTTTCTCCCTGGAAGCAGTCGAGCCGCCGAGATGCCCTCCAACAATAAACTCACGGCCTCCAGGCCATTGAGTGGATGACAAGTCATAGGGACGGTACTGTGGGTTTGCGAGAGTAGAACGCCCCATCTTTCTCCCGAGGCGTGGCCGATGGTTTTGAACAGCCCACCAAGGGAATCTCAGCCTAAGGAGCAACCACAACACCAGTAAGCTAGACAATCATTTCGCTTCAATAGTAAAGAATGGGGCTGAGCCCCGGTGGCGTAGTGGTTGTGCGCGGGACTGCGGCCCACTGGGATGGAGGTTCAAATTCCAGCTCGACAGGAGTAAAGGCTGGGCCTCCTACTCCCACCACCAGAGGGCAGTGATGCCCCTAAAAAACAAAAAAAAAAATAGTAAAGAATGTCTGCCTTGAGCGTTGTACTCTTTTCAGACGTATGTACCTCGGATCAAATTGATAACAACCATGTGGAAGATTAGATAGGAAACTTCAAAGAAAGTGATTTGATGTTGATGAGTGAGGAACAAGTCAGTAAAAGAGAATGAGAAAGATTGAAGCAACTTGAAGAAACAGCTACAAATGCAGCTTGATGTAAGTTCTATTGTGTCTGTTCTCAACGGCACCATTATAATAAATGTATCCATTTCAAGCAGAAAATTCCACAACATGAAGGCAGAGAAGTATAGGGAGGTATATGGTGCAGGCCACCAATAGATTTGGAATTTCTCCTCCCCCCACCCCCATCTTGTACTTGTTCTTTGATGCCACCTGGTCAGTTTCAAGTCAAAGCCCAACTCAAATTGTTCTTCTGCTTGAGCCCACTGTTGTAGTCACTGTGTCTGTCTAGCCCCTTGAGGGCCTTCTGCGTTTTTGTTGTGCCTTTACGTCATCGGTTATGAATGATGTCCTTCTCCAGGGACGGGTCTTTCCTGACAACATGTTCTAAAGTACATGCAAGTCTCACCATCCTTGTCTCTAAGGAGCACTCCCTGTACTTCTTCCAAGACAGATCCGTTTGTCCTTTGAGCAACCCATGGTACCTTCAATATTCTTCACCAGCAGCATAATTCACCGCATCAATTTGATCTACAGAGTGAGTCACTGTTATCGCAAGATTGTGTGCAACAGTATTTCCCTGTTGCCGGTGTCTTTTCCTGCCTCGCGCTTGTTTTGTGTGCTCCGACCCCTCTCTTATTGTACATTGCCTTCCCTTTCACCCAAATTAACTCATGTTGGCCCTCAACTCAGTCACTGCCCCTGCCACCCCTTTGGCTCATCTCTAAACCAAAGAGCAAAAGTACACTTCAGACTTCCTGTTGTTGCCAGGGGCCGTTCGTGTCCCTACGCAGCACAGCCGAACTCTCTCCTATAGGTTTTTCTCAGCAGGCATTTTTATGGGAGCAGATCCGCCAGATCATTCTAACCAAAGAGTGTTTGGGTGGGTTCAAACCACCACCCTTTTGATATATAGTTGAGCATTTCCAGGGCTCCGTTCGGACCAGGGAAGGAATGGACATGGCCAAGACCCCGATTTGCACTTTCAGCTTCCAGAGCTGGGAGGAAATACATGGATTTCTTTAAAGTCACCCACTTGTGGTATTTGCGTTGCAGCAGTCTGAGGAAACCGAGACAGGAAGCATGCAGGACAGTCTTAAAGGAGTCTGTCACAGGGGACCATATTGACGCTAACTCAGCCATCCAGCAAGACAGGGCAGAACTGCCCTGTGAATTTCCAAACCTGTAACCATGAACGGAGTAGAATGCTCCATCTTTCTCTCGGGGGGGGGGGGGCAGCTGGTGGTTTCGAACTGCTGACCTTTTGGATCACGGCCCAACATGTACCACGATGTCTCTAAGGGTTCCTTCCCCCTTCCTTACTAATCAATAAAGCAAAGCACCCACACCAAACTCACTGCCATTGAGCTAATAATTCTCACTCATAGAGATCTGGGAGGGCAGGGTAGAACCGCACCCGTGGGTTTCCAAGACGGTAACTCTTTACAGGAGGACAAATCCTCATCTTTCTCCCACAGAGTGGCAAGTGGTTTGGAACTGCTAACCTTGAGGGTAGCAGCACAATGCCTAACCACTATGCCACAGGGGCTACTTTTAAGTTTTTAATCATGAGGCCAGCAGTTTCAAAACCACCAGTTGCTCCACAAGAGAGATGAGGCTTTCTACTCTCTCTCTCTCTCTCTTTTTTGGAGGGGGGCGAGTCAGGCTCAATTCACTTTATTATTATTATTTTTGTTTGGGGGGGGGCATCATGCCCTCTGGTGATGGGAGTAGGAGGCCCAGTCTTTGCTCCTGTGGAGCCGCTGCTGGAATTGAACCTCCATCCCAGTGGGCCGCAGTGCCGCGCACAACCACTATGCCACCGGGGCTCAGCCACTTTATTACTTTTTATATAAAATCAACTATGTGGTAGCCACAGCTGGAGCCTGGATCCTCTGCACGGAGACTCTGGTATGGGTCTTCACAAGATGGTCAGTGAATTCCTGGTAGAGAGACATGGTGAACACTGTCTCTTTCCAGAGGTCGGGGTCAGATAGCTATAGGTCTTAGAGATGGCATCAGAGGTGGCTTTGGCGAAGGTGCCCAGGGTGGCGGTGCAGGCCCTAGCCAAGGTGTGGCAGTCATCAACCCCTGCCATCAGCAGCAGCTTCCTGGGCACAGGGGCTGAGACGATGCCAGTGCCCCTGGGGGCAGGCATGAGATGCACCAGCACATACCCACAGCGGCCAGTCACCTTGTAGGGGACCATGTGGGCCTTGTCGATCTTGTTCCCCCAGGAGCCTCGCCGCATGGGGTCAATGGACAGCTTGACCAGGATGATGGCCCCGCTGATGGCGGTGGCGACTTCCTTGGAGGACTTGATGCCCAGACCAATGTGGCCGCTGTAGTCCCCAATGGGACTTTGAGCCTAGTCTACCAGCCGGCTCGAGTGAGCTTCTGTACAGGCATGATCTTCAGGACCTCGTCCTTGAGGGACATCCCCAGGAAGAAGTCAATGGTCTCGGACTCCTTGATGGGGAGGGAGAACAGGTAGATCCCCTCCAGGGACTTGATCTTCGTGTCCCTGACCAGACGACCTAGCTTGGTGACAGGGAGTCACTTCTTGTTCTTGGCTTTGCCTCCCCGAGCTCTGCGACCATGGCCTCACAAGCCCTGCTGAAGCCTCCCTGAAAGCTGCCAGGAGCTCCGGCTTCCAGGCCCCAGGGCCTCCAGGCATCATCCATCATTTGGTGTTTTTTCAGAGAAGAGGGCTTTCTACTCTTAAAGAGCTTTCTGGCCTCAGAAAACCCACTGGGCAGTTCTATTCTGTCCTACAGAACGATATGATACAGCATCGACTGCATGGCAGAGAGTATCATTGCTAATAGACACCGTAATATTCTTGGAAGTGGCAATTTGCCCAACATTACAAAGATATTTGGTATAAAATGAAAGCAAAAGTCATGGTATCAGGCTTCTGGAAAAACTTTGTATATGGAACTGACTCAAGTGAGTGATTTAACCCTATGTCCTTGCCTCTTAGCCCAGCCAACTGCTAATGGCTGGAGTGCAGCAGCCCTCATGGATTGTGAAGCTTCCCAGATGACAGGAGCCACATGCTGAATAGAGTGGAACAGAAATCAGATGTCTGCGGCCTAGAAGTTTGTAAAGCAGCCATGCCAGCCCCACAGGCCTCCCCCTGAACATTATTTACAGAAGAAAATAATAATAATCCTTATCATGTTTAAAGCATGATCATTTTGGCTTGTATTACATGCTGAATAGCTTAAACCTAACTGCTATGTTGGCCAAAGATTATAAAGTAAGTAGAATATTTGTGGTAAATGGTAAACTCTATTTATGAACTTTCTTAGAGTTTCTTCTCCTGGAAAGAGTTGCAGTCTCAGAAACCCATCGGAGCAGTTATGCTCTGTCTTCTGTGGTAGCCATCAGTGGAAATCAACCCAACGGCAGTAAGGGTTTATTTTATCTTAAGGAGAAACACTAGAAATATTGTTTCCGAAACCACTGATTGAGCCATTTAAATCTGAAATCATTACATGAAGTGGACTGGAAAGAGAAACTTCAGCACAACCAATGATGGTATCTTTTGATAAAGGAAATTTCCATGAAGGGAAGTGTGTGATGCTATGCACAAGCTGTACATTGCTAAATGGAGGTCTACCCAGACTATCTTAAAGAACTTGAACTTAACCTTGGCTTCATTATATAGTGTGCCTAGGCTGTGATCTGCACGGAGGTTTTAACAATGAGCTGCTAATTCAATGGTCGGCCATTTGAACCCAGCAGCAGACTCGTTCCTGGAACACCGTTAAAACACCAAGTCACACACACACAAAACAACCACACAAAACACTAAGTCAATGGATATGGTATGCAATATGTGCTAGAGTCATGCTGGGGGGTGGAGGTGGGGGAGGATAAAGCCAGTGGAAGCCCAAACCCACTGGCAGCGATTGAGTAGAACTGCGCATAGGGTTTGTGAGGCAGCTAAAATTTACTGAAGCAGATGGTTCCAAGGTCTGCTCACAACTCACTGCCATCGAGTCAACTGTGACTGACAGCAACAGAGGACAGAGTCGAGGTGCCCCTGTGGGTTACGGGGGTAGCGAGCCTCTTCTTGCACCGGGGGGGGGGGGTTTAATGACTCACTTTGAGGTTAGCAGCCCAACCCCTAACCTGCTAGGCCACCAGGGCAGTTCCAAGTGAGGCTGCTGATGCATTCAAATGGCTGACCTGTGGTTAGGAGCCCAAAGCTCAACCTACTGTGCAGAACGCAGGCTGAAAAACCAATGAAAGGAGACACCAGACTTTGTACTACAATAAAAAGGAAGTAGAAGAACAAGGATGCATTCTACAGACTTCCTGGAGGTTCTTTGTTTGGGAACCATATAAATATTTTTACGCAGACGCCTTTCCCCCAAAGGATTAAAAAGCAGTGCTTGAATAGCACAACGGAAAGAAATTAATCTGTATAGCAAATTGGTGACTTGAAAAAATATTTCAAGTAACTTTAAATACATAATATTGTCTGTCCATCAACAATGGAGTAGACCTTAAGGGAAAAAAGAGCCACAAAAAGTCTTAAATTGTCTTCACTGACCATATTATTCATGATGGCCCTATCAATATTCTAAACTCTAATGCACACATTTATATCCACTCTTAGAGTCACCGCCATCAGGTCTGTCCTGACTCATAGTGACCCCACATGGGGTTCCCTGGCTGTCCTTCTGTATGGGAACTAATCGCCTCATCTATCTCCCCAAGGAGCAGCTGGGGGCTTTGCACCCCAGCCTTGCGGCGAGCTTTCCAACACCTGACCCTCAGTGCCACCAGGGCTCCTGCCCATGATAGAAGGACAAAGCCAATAAATAACTATGTTGATGTGCCTGTTATTGTAGCTGTTGCTGTGCCATGTCCTGGAGCTGGTGCCAACTCACAGAAGCTCTATGTCCATGTGACTGAAACACACCTAGCCCCGGGCTCTCATTGCAAGTACGGCTGTGCGGAGCCCATCACTACAGCCATGGAGCCCGTCCATCTCATTGAGGAGCTGCATCTTTCTCGCTGCCCCGCTACAAAGCCTACTGTCCTTCTCCAGAGACCGCTCCTCCTGATCACATGCTCAAAGCACCGGACATAAAGGCTCGTCAGTTTCACTTCTTTTTTAGCATCTGGCCATGCTGCTTTACAACTGAGCTGAGGGTGCTGCCGGCAGTCCAGGGTATTGCAGTCTTCTTTGCCAGCAGGGATGTAAGACTGCCGACCTGAAGGAAAAGATATTCATATACAAAGAGCAATGATATACAAATATAAACACACATAAAACCTAGGTGATCTTAATTTTTCATTTCGATGCATGTACCTCAACTTGTGACTTAATTTTATCTGTCTAAAAGATAAAAAGTATGCCGAGGAGCCCTGGTGGCCTAGTGGTTACACATTAGGTTGCTAACTACAGGGTCAGCAGTTCGAAACCATCTTCTCTGAGGGAGAAAGACAGGGCTTTCTATTGCCGTAAACAGTTACAGTCTCGAAAACTCACAGGGGCAGCTACCCTGTCCTATAGGGTCACTATGAGTTCGCATCAACTCGGTGGCAGTGAGGATTTGGGTTTGGGGATTTTTTTCTTTGTCAAATAGTTGGTAAGTTTGGACTACTGGCCTGGCAGTTAGCAGTTCAACACTCATCTGGTAGTGCCCAGGGTTCCTTCCACATCCCCTAGGATGGCTCCCATCAAAAATGACAGGCAGAATGTGTTCAGAGGGCGAAGCTTCTCTTACTGGTCGCACTACAGACATTTCCTCGCTAGCTTGTTGAATGTTGATGGAGGTCTTTTCCTTCTTCCCCATTATTTCTTTTATTTCTTTTTATTTTTTTATATTTTTTTTATTTAGGCATCACTGCCCTCTGGTAGGAGTGGGAGGCCCAGCCTTGCTGCTGCTGGATTTGAACCGCCAAGCCTGTCGGCCGCAGTCCCACACTCAACCACTACGCTACCGGGGCTCAGCCTTCCCCATTATTTCTATTTTTGTCTTTATACTAGTATGATTTTTATCCCTACCACCTTAGTGTGATTTTGTTTTTCATCGTGTCTCCTATCTGTGAAGCACAGGAAGAGTGGATACATAATGATAATAACTGATACAAGGGATTATAGGGAATTCAGAGGTTGGGGGTGGCTAGGGAAAGGGGAATTAGGGGATAAACACTGAAGGTAGAGTGGGGTGGAAGCACTAGAACGGATTGTGATTGCACAACTTATTTTAAAGGCAATTTAACCATGGAGGGGTGGAGTGTAGGGTTCTAAAATTGACGTGATCATGATTGAATGATTGAACCATTGAATTGCATGATGTGCAAACTACATGCCAATAAAGCTGTCGGATAAAATATGACAGATAATAAAAAGCTTGGTGAAGATGTGGAGAAACTGGCATCTTTGTACATACTTGTGAGAATGGACACAGGTAGAGTCACTTTGGTTCGGTGTAGGGGTTCCCACCAGTCAAATTGCTCCTGAGGAGTGACGTGGCGATTGTGGAAATGAAAACAGCGGGGCACAGAGGTTTCCTGACCCTATGTCAGGACAAAGAAAGTGAATGTATTTTCCAATGGGCATATATAATGGGGCTTACAGACCTTGCAAAACAGATGCACGTCATAAAGTGAACATATTACCGAGTCAAAGGATAGCCTCATAAGCGGGCAATAAAATCCACAAGCAATGAGGTGAGCCACCATCTTGATTTAGTGCTAGTTGACCTTGAATGCCCCTGAGCCCTCCTCAAGGGAATAATCTATGATCCATCTATACCAGAGGAAGATGGGAGAGTTTGCAATATTCTACAGTGGGGTTGGGCTACAGAACCTGAGATCTCTTATCTACAGATAACCTTCAGTCATAGCAAATAGCTGCACACAGGTATGAGACATCTTTTTTTTCCCCCAATGATTTTATTGGGGGCTCTTCCAGCTCCTATAACATTTTATACATCATTTGTATCACGTATATTTGTACACATGTTGCCATCTTCATTTTCAAATATTTTCTACTCGAGTCCTTGGTATAAGCTCCTCTTTCACCCTCCTTTTTTATATATAAATCATTTTATTGGGGAGCTCATACAACTCCCATCATGATTAATACATACATCAATTGTATGCAAACCACATTTGCACATTTGTTGCAATCATCATTCTCAAGATATCCTCTCTCCACTCAGGCCCCCAGTACCAGCTCCACATGTTTTCCGTCCCTCCCTACCTCTCTTCCCCCATGAATCCTCAATAATTTACAAATTATTATTAGCTTTTCATATCATACACTTCATTCACTTTCCTGTTGTCTGTACCCCAGAGAGGAGGCTATTTGTAGATCCCTGAAATCAGTTCCACCCTTCCACTCCACCATCTCTCCACACTCCTGGTATCACCACTCTCACCAACGGTCCTGAAGGGATCATCTATCCTAAATTCCCCATGTTTCCAGTATATATTCCCTGGTCTAGTTGGATTGTCAAGTAGAATTGGGATCATGGTAGTGGGTGGGAGGAAACATTTGAGAGCTAGAGCAAAGTTGCATATTTCTTTGTTACTACACCGCACCTTGACTGGCTCATCCCTTCCCTGCAAGCTTGACAAATGTGTGCATAAGCAAATGTGGTGAAGAAAGCTGATGGAAAAGATATAGCGTCTGGGGTCTTAAAGGATTGAAAGTAAACAAGCGACCATCTAGCTCAGAAGCAACAAAGCAACATGGACGAAGCACAACAGCCTGCATGACCATGAGCTGTCGAAGGGATCTGGTATCAGTGTGGCGGTCATGTACTCTTGTCAATTTTATGATTGGGATGTCATGATAGCTTGTCAATCTGGAGATAGCCAATGAGTAGCCAATGAGGCCTGTGTGTGGGCATGGCTTTCTCCTGAGATTTCTGGGAAATCTTGCGTTATTTCCCAATTGGAGAAGGGAGACTGGACAGTCTCCGAGAGATGAACTACTGACAAGATGGCAGTGTCTGGGGAACTGGAAGAGCCGGAGGAGAGGCTACACGGCCTTACCCTGATGGAACCAGATCTCTGAAGCCAGAAAAGTCACAGAGAGACCCCTACCAGCGCTGAGATGTTTCTATCACCAATGGATACTGCTGATGGACCCTGAACCCTGGAAACAAAGAGCTATGAGGGGACCCCTGTCAGCGCCGGGACTCTGCACCTACTGGCCTGTGACTTCATGAGTCAGAAGGAGACTTTATAGACTGGTATCAGACATATGGGCTAATATCAGACTTATGACTTTGAACTGGACTGGGTTGGGATGATGTTTTGTCAATGTTCCATTCCTCTTGTATATAAGCCTTTCCCTTATATCCATATGCGTGTCTATGAATTTGTTTCTCTAGTCTACCTGGACTAACACAATCAGGCATCAAAGACTTAAAAATTATATCATTATAAATGAGGAGGAGTACAGATTGTGGACCCAAAACCCATCAATAGGTGAAGCAAGGCATCTTTTATATATATATATTTTTTTTTTGAACTTTTTTTTTCCTTTGGGCATCACTGCTCTCCGGTGGTGGGAGTAGGAGGCCCAGCCCCACTGCTGGAATTGAACCTCCGTCCCAGTGGGCCGCAGTCCCACGCACAACCACTACGCCACCGGTGCTCAGCCGAGACATCTTTTATAATAGCTCCTTTATGACAATTCCTGTATGGGTGGTTATCGGAGGGACTGTGCTCAGTCATGACAATGTGTATTATGATTTATTTGTTTATTCTCATAACCGTGAGGTCCTCCCCCACCGGAGTCGGTTTTCCAGACCGGTAACTATGAGCACTGAGGATTTAGCTGCATGACGTTCTCATCCAGTCCCTCAGTGTATCACAATTTTGGTAAATAGTTTGACAGATCCTCAAAATGCTGACCATCTAGTTCATATAAAGTCACTGCTGACTCGGAGCCAACCCTTGTAGGTTCCGAGGCGGAAACTGTCGATGGGCATAGAAAAGCCCAGTCTTTCGAAGTGCCGACGATGCAGCTCCAAGCCCAACATGCCACCACTACCCTCCAGGGCTCCTTGGCGCTAACATCTGAACCTTTGGTGACTGACTGTGTGCAGATGAATGCTTTAGTCTCCTATATTCAAGGAGCCTGGCAGACTGGGTTTCTGAAGTGGAGGGAGGCCTTTGGAGGTTGAGTCCCAATCACAATCTCACAACGAATGTTGATCTCCAAGATATCCTCCCCAAGTAGTGCTACCTTAAGGTTACCTCTGACAAGCCCAGGGCTGGTTGCCCTTATAGCTGGCAACTGTCGGAGCAGACATGAGCTAGTGCTCTCTAGGCCCTACAGACCACCACTCCCCCTTGCCTGCCCCAGGGACCGTTAGGGTTATGGCACAGCCCCTTCTGTTACGTAGGTGGCTACCTGTAATGAGGGGGGCTTGCACACCCCTAGAGTGTACATGAGCCTTGGTTGGAAATAGATCCTCTCTCTGCGCAGACCTGGCTCCTGAGGTCAGGACTACAGAGGTAAATACTCACATGCTCTATCTTGTCTGATGCTGCTTTAATTTTACTCCTCAATTACACAGCTGCCCCTTTAAGCAGGACACCATTGACCGGGGGGAGGGGGGTTCTTGATTAAAATTTTGGTCTATATGGAGGAACCAAAATGCTCATAGAATGCAAAGATAGTATTGTAATATATTTATTTAACTTTAAAACGCCGTGGGGCATTTTTAAATTGTTAAAAAGCGGGGCGTCTGGTCACTTTACCCTTGGACCCATTTGATTGTGAGGGTTGGCACCCCACACCTTAAAATAACAGAAATATAGCCTCTCACAATTCCGAAGTCCAAAAGTTTGGAACCAAAGTAACCATGTAGCCATAAAAGGATGAGACTTTCTACTCCCATAAAGCTATCATCTGAGAAACCCACAGAAGCAGCTCTACAATGTTGGCACTGAACTCTTTGGCAGTGAGTTATACTCCCTCCAAATATCCTTCCTTACTCCTTCCAGCTTCTAGGGATTCTCTGTATGGCTTAGTTTGCCTGCACCTTTTGTTCTTCTCTCTCTGTCTCTCCTCTGTATGCCTCTTATCATTGGACCCTGGTGATGTACTGGTTATGCAGTGGGTGGCTACTTCAAGGTCAGAAGTTTGAAATCACCAGCCACTCCCTGGGAGAAAGACGAGGGTACTTACTTCTATAAAGAGCTACAGACCCAGAAAATCACAGGGGAATTTCCCCCTGCCCGTATAGGGTTGCTGGCAGTTGGAATGGATATGATGGCAGTGAACTTGGTTTACTGAGTGGCATCATTGGTCTTTGGGCCCATCTGGTTAATCCAGGTTTATGCGAACTTATCTTTTGGGTGGCCACCATTCAACCTATTACGAACTCAAATGAATGAATAAACAAAATGTGATTCATCCAAACCTGGACAGACTGTGCTGAGTGAAGTAAGTCAGTCACCAAAGAACAAGTCTTGTATTGACATCCCATTGTGAAAAGTCCAGAAAAAATGTTCACAGTAAGACAAACATTCTTTTATGGTGACCAGGCACGGGACAGGAAAGACTGCAAATTCACTGCCGTCCAGTCAATTCTGACACATCAAAAACTCCATAAGGGACTAGCTGCCCCGTTGGGTTCCAAGGCGGTACATCTTTATGGGAGCAGAAAAACCTCATTTTCCCCCTCTGGAGCTGCTGAGTTCAAACCACTGGCCTGCGGGTTGCCAGCCCAATGCGCCACCCTCCATGCCACCAAGACTCCTTGTGGAGAGTATGTTTCTGGCTACAGGACAGGCACATGTTAACTTAGGTGAAGGAGAGGAGAATATGCAATAAGAGGGGAATCATCAAAAAGCAATGGAGGCAGAGGAAGGCATGGGGAAGAGGTCAAGTCTCTACACACAGTCTCTCTCAGTGGTCGCCTAGGGCTCAGGGAGGGCGGGGAGCGCCTATTAATGGGCTGAGGGTTCTGATGGGGAGTGATGAAAATGTTCTAAAATTAGATTGCATTCATAATTGCACAGTTCTCTGAACATACTAAAAATTTTCAGATTGTGCACATTAATTTGATGAATTGTATGGTGTGTGAATTATATCTGCACAGAACTGTTAAAATGAGGAATTAAAAATGGATAAAGCATCAGATATGCTAAAATCCACACGCTCCTGGTGACTTTTTTTTCACAAAAGCTCATTGGTCATCTTAGAAATTCTAAGGTACAAACTCATTTGTTTTAAATGGTGGCTAAAGATAAAGCATCAAGCACTCATTCTGCCTTTCCTATAGTTAAGAAAGAAAAGCTCTTTGCTATGGAAACCAAACTAAAGCCAACCCCACTGGTAGCCAGTCGGTCTGACTCACAGTGACCCCGGATACGGTTTCTAAGGCTATCACTCTTTCTTTGACACCATAAGTCTTTATGGGAGCAGGCAGCCGCACGTTTCTCCTGAGGAGCAGCTGGGTGCCTAACCCATAGCGTCATCAGGTCTCCTTTTTATAGAAACTGTCCAGCTTACAAAGACAGAAGAAGCAACAGAATTAGAGTATCACAAATTTGCAAGCCTAAAGGAAACACTGGATGTCGGCACTGCTCTGCAGTAGGTGAAAGGCTAATAATATCTGAATCCTCTGGTGAATGCGACCCACCTCTGCCAGCCATTGGATCGCAAATCAGAGCAACTCTATAGGATAGAGAAGAAGTGCCCCCTTGGGGTTTCTGAGTCTAGAAATCTTTACAGGAACAGAAAACGTCATCTTTCTCTTGTGGGTTCAAACTGCAAACCTCAGCAGCCCAACAGGTAGCCGCTGCACAACCTGGGTTCCTTTACGTGGAACTGCCGGGAGTAGGGGCCTCCGGATGCGATGCAGTATAGAGTGAACAGAACGACCTGCAAAGCATTCTTGCCAATAAAATCAAATCTGAATCTGATCAAGCCTTTCTTTCTAACAGATGATTCAGGGGGGGGTTACAGGGTTTAAAGGTATATTTTCAATGCCACTAGAAGGACGAATGCAATCAACAAAATAACTGACTGTGGGGAATTTTAATGGCAAATGCTCCAGTTTTTTAGGAAATGAATAGCGAGGGGAGAAGAAGATGGGGTAGCCTTTTAGTAAAAAGACTTAAGGGACTTGCGCAGACACATGCATTTCTGTGTGTTCATTGCAGTGTTGTTCACAATTGCTCCAAAGTGAAAATGCGTTGATGGAAACATGGAATTAAAAGTGAACATCTTATCGTTTGCTTACGCCATTGACTCATTTTTAATTTGCTCTGGGGTTTATTATGCTCTGCTTTCCTTCGGACTGAGGTTTTTCTGTGTGTCATTTTGTCATTGTTAGCGGTGCAGGTGGGCTGCATGATTTTCTTTATCAGAAATAAAAGGATAGGTAAATTTTAGAGACAGTAACTAGATTAGTAGCTTCTTAGGGTTATGGCAGAGGAGGAGGGGATGGGAAGCTAATGAGGAGCACAGATATGAAGAGAATATTCTATAATTGATTGGGGTGATGGTTACACAACTCTTTAAAAATATATTTCAACTGCTGATCCCTGGTGGCGCAGTGGTTGTGTGTGGGACTGCGGCCCACAGGGCTGACAGTTCAAATCCAGCAACAGCTCTCCAGGAGCAAGGCTGGGCTTCTTACTCCCATCAGGGCAGTGATGTGGGAAAATATATATAAACACATATATTTCAACCATTGCATTGTATGGCACGTGAATTCTATAGCACTAAAATGAAAAAAGATAATGGGGGCTGAGCCCCGGTGGTGTAGTGGTTGTGTGAGGGACTGCGGCCCACTGGGACGGAGGTTCAATTCCGGTAGTGGGGCTGGGCCTCCTACTCCCACCACCAGAGAGCAGAGATGCCCCCCCCCCCAAAAAAAAGATAATGGAATTTGCCCCCAAACTTTCTGAAGCTCCCTGTATGAATGGAAATAGACAGGCGTGCTGGTTGTGCAACCTGAGGAGCGGCGTCACAGAATGTGGAAATGGCAAAGAGTTTATCACCTATGCCACTATCTTTGCCAACCCCAAACCCATTGCCCTAGAGTCCATTTGGACTCAGAGCAGCCTCACAGGATAGACCAGAACTATTCCATGTACATCTGTAAGGAAGCAAACCGCCACATCTTTCTTCCACTGAGCAGTTGGGGGACTGGAACTACCGACATTTCAGTTAACAGTCCAATGTTAACCTAGGACACCACCGGAACTCCCCACATACTTAAAAAAAAAATCCCACTGCCATGAAGGCAATGTCACCGACTCGTAAGGACGCTACAAGGCGGAGTAGAACTGTCTCCATGGGTTTCAGAGACCGTAACTCTTGATGGAGTCGAAAGCCTCCTCTTTCTCCTGCATAGCAGCTAGTGGTTTTCAACTGCTGACCTTGCGTTTAGCAGTCGGAAGCATAACCACTACATCAGCGGTTCTCAACCTGTGGGTCACGTCACGACCCCTGTGGGGGTCCAACGACCCTTTCACGGGGGTTGTCTGATTCATAACAGTAACAAAATTATAGCTATGGAGTAGTAACAAAATTAATCTTATGGTTGGGGAGTCACCATGACACAAGGAACTGTGTGAAAGGGTTATGGCATTCGGAGGGTTGAGAACCACTGCACTCCATCACCAGGGCAGAACCAACTCAAGTGTCCATCAAACAATGAATTGAGTAAGCAAAATGTGATAAACAAGGGGCTTCAAAAAGTTTGTGGTAAAATTCCAGTACTTTTAATTTCATTTTTTTCAAGAACTTGGTGAAGCCCCCCTCACATACATGTAATAGAATACTACTCATCCATAAAGAAAAAGAAGTGCAGATGCATGCTGCAATAGAGATGAACCTTGAAAACATTTTGCCAAGTGAAATGAATCAGACATAATAGGACAAATATTATATGATTCCACTTACATGCATAGAGACCAAAGCTTATTAGTGGTTACCAGGCAAATGCACAGAGACCAAAGGTTATTAGTGGTTACCAGGGACTGGAAGAAGAGGGTAATGGGAAATTGTGACTTATTAGGTACTGAGTGGCTGTTAAGGGTAATGGAAAATTTTAGAAAGAGATAGAGATGGTGTTTGAGCAAACACAGTAAATGTAGTTAATGTCAATGAATTGGATTCATAAAAATGGTTGAAATGGCAAATGTCATATTTCACAATAATTTTTTTAAAGATGTAAGAGTCATATTAATCATATGTAGTGATGGCCCCTGCTTGGCTCATAGTTTGAAGAAAACCAGATTCTAAAACACACACATCAGATGGAATATTTGAACACTTACAAGATACAATGAATCTTTAAAAGTTGGACTCAACAATTTTCTGTTGTGGCAGTGGTTATTTTTTGTAAGGAGTTTAAATATTTAGAAATACATATGGGTATTATTATGGATATATTTACATCTTGAATGCTGTCTGTGATGGGATAATTCCTGTACTTATACAAAATAGACCAGCTAATATAACTATTATTACAATTTAAGCAAGAACCACTAAAATCAATGGTGAAGAAATCTACCAACATCTTCGGTCTGAAATTGATCAAAACCACAATCAAGATCACTGGTGAGGCTGAGCCCCGGTGGCGTGGCCCCCTGGCTTGGTGGTTCAAATCCAACAGCAGCTCTCCAGGAGCAAGGCTGGGCCTCCTACTCCCACCAGAGGGCAGTGATGACCTCCCCCCCAAAAAAGATCACTGGTAATTACTGGAGATTGAAATGTGAAAGTTGGAAACAAAGAGGAAGAGTAAGTAGTTGGAAAATATGACCTTGGTAACAGAAACTAAGCTGGAGAGCACATGATTGAGTTTACAAGACCAACTATTTCTTCATTGCAAATATTTATTTTTTTCTATAACATAAACAGCAAGCATGGACCTCATCAGATGGAATACATAGGAATTAAATTGCATGGAAGGAGTTCATGTAATGTACTTAGTTATGAATTGAGCTGCTAACCAAAAGGTCACCAGTTTGAAACGACTAGCTGCTCCTCAGGAGAAAGATGAAATGTTGTACTCTTATAAAGGGTTAAAGTCTTGGAAGCCCACAAGAGCACTTCTACTTTGTCCTACAGGGTTATTATTATGGAATATTACTCATCCACAATCAACTTGATAGCGGTGAGTTTGGGGGTTTTGTTTACATCTGTAGGAAAAGACATTTCCATATGCCAAAACAATGCATGGGATTGACTATAGAACAAACCATCAGTTGCTCATATGTAATTTAGGTTGATGAAGAAAATTAAAACAAGTCTGAGAGAGCCCAAATATAATCTTGAATATAGTCCACCTGAATTTAGAGACTATCTCAAGAATAGATTTGAGACATGGAACACTAATGACAGAATACTCAACAAGCTGTAGGAGAACATCAAGAATCATTATACATGAAAACAGCAATCAACCCTCATGCAAGCAGCAGTTCAGAAATCAAACAACCTATTGCATTAGGAAAATCTGCTAAAGATCTCTTTAAAGCCTTAAAGAGCCAAGAGGTCACTTGAAGAAATGCATGTGCAAGTTAGACAATGAATATGCAAGACTGGAGAAGACCTGATGCATTTGAATGAGGGTGTTGGTGCAGAATATTGAAAGTGCCATGGGCTGCCAGAAGAACACGCAGACCTGTCTTGGAAGGCACAGGCAGAGAGCTCCTCAGAAGCATTCTTCTTGGATTCACTGTGTGGAAGCTGTGTTGAGAGAGGGAGCACACCAAGAGCAAATGTCCCCAAAGCCAAGGAATGCAAATGTCTTTCCAGAGCCCAGAATAGGAAAACTGTCACTCCCCCCACATCTTATTGGTGGAAGTGTCACCAGGCCCACCCAGATACGAGGGAAAATAAACTCCACCTCTTGATGGGAGACCCAAAACCACACTAAACTCACTCCCATCAAGTCAATTCTGACTGATAGCACTCTAGGATAGAGCAGAACTGCCCTTTGAGTTTCTGAAGCTGTTAATCCTTACAGGGGCAGAATGCCTCATTTTTCTCCCAGGTGGTTTTAAAGTGCCAACTTCGTGGTTCAGAGCCCAACTTGTAACCCACTCTATAGTCATCTTGAATCACCAGTGTTTCCTTGTACTTGATCCAAAGATAAAGACATAGCTGTCATTGTCAAAGAAACGCCCAAAAATACTCTCCTTTTTTTTTTTTTTTTGGTCTTGGAAGATGCTAACCAAAGACCACCCTGCTCTTCAGTTGACTAAACCAGGGTGAGTGGGTGGGGCGCTAGCCTTCCACCCTGAAGCCCAGTAGTAGTAGTAGCTGGATGGGAGAAGAAACCAGGGCAGGACTGAATCTTCACTGCAGAAACAACTTGACATGAGACAGTGGTTCTCAAAAATAATTTATGAGACCAAATTAGGTCATCTATTTTTAATTACTGTGGTTATTAACTTGACAAATTGTAATTCAATACTCCTCTCACATGCAATAATTCTTGAGGTTAGTGTTCTCTTCCAAGGTATTATTTCCCTAATTCTTGAGAGTTTTAAGGCAGAGCATTTTTCAGCGGGGTAGAGGTGATGCCTTGGGCTGTGATCCGCCATGGTTGGCAGTTCAAAAACAAAACAAACCACCAACAGCTTCCTGGACTTTCTTCTTCCCCGTAAAGAGTTACAGTCTCAGAAACCCACAGGGGGTCCCTGTGAATCAGCACTGAGTCAGTGGCAGTGAGTCTGTATCTTTCTACACACTTCCTTCTCTTGGGCCAACAATCGCTAACGTTCACATTTTCTGGAAATAGTATCTAAAGAGGAGAGTGTGGTTCTGTGTTATCTGTTTTACATATACAGTATACAAACACAGAGGCTTCTATTTGGGATAGGAAACACTTTCTAGAGCTAAAAATTACAAAGCTAGCGGCAAAGTGATATGGAATCCTGGCGGGATAGAGGTTAAGAATCTGGTTGTTAAACCAAGGGTTCAGCAGTTCGAAACCGCCAGTCTCTCTCCAGGAGAAAGACAGGGATTTCTATTTCCGTAAGCAGTTACAGTCCTGAAATTCACAGGGGGCACTTCTACCCTGTTCTTATAGGGTCAGCACGGAGTTGGTGGCAGTGAATGCGAGCGGCAAGGTTGGTAAGGTGGTGAGTTGGTGAGCTTCTGGTTGGAGCATCTACAGTAAACAAATGACTGATAAAGAGACCCAGTCACCTCTGTGAACAAGGAAGTGGAGAACTCAGCCATGCTGAGCATGGTGTTTATTTTCCACTGGCAGAGGATGTGAACTGCTACTCATAGCACATCACAGTTTAATTTCCACACCGAACCCCTTCTCGTTTTCTATCAAAAAAAAAAAAGACAATCTGCTCACTAAATTTTGTTGTGCAAAATTCTTGTTGTTGCTAGCAGCCTTTAAGTTCGGTCTGACACATGACAAACCCAAACACAATGGAATGAAATGCTGCCCAATCCTGTGCCGTCTCCCTAAGGGGTTGCTGGGATTCAGCCACCAGGACCCACGGCATTTTCATTGGCTGGTTTGCAGAAATAGATGGCCAGGCCTTTCTTCTGAGTTTCTCCTAGGCAGGAGGCTCTGCTGACACCTGTCCAGCTTTCCAGCAAGACAAAAAGCCACCACCAAGAGACGTGTGATGGCCACACATGAGGTGCTCTGACTGGAGCGCGAACCTAGATTTCTTAAACACTTGCAATATATATATATATATATATTTTAGGCATCACTGCCCTGGTGGTGGGATTAGGAGGCTCAGCCTTTGCTCCTGTGAGCAGGAATTGAATCTCCGTCCCAATGGGCCGCAGTCCTGCGCACAACCACTACGCCACCGGGGCTCAGCCCCACTTGCAATATTAACACATGATAAAGCAATGGTTTAAACGTGTGTGGGTTTATTTGTATGTTTATTTTGTTTTTGTTTTGAAGCTTTAGGTGTTGTAGGTTTGGATTCACTTTGCTGTTGAGAGATTGTGGGCTGACAGCACAGAGAAGAAAAGAAGCCCTGGTCTTTGTGTGTGCTGGACTTTCCGTCAGAAGAGTCTGGCATTCTAGTGCGTGGTCATAAACCCAGCTAGGTCAAGTGGGGCACTAGAGGGGTGTTTGAAGGGAGGGACAGGATGGCCACACATTCCTGGAGCCCCAAGATCATTGTGGTGAGGAAAAAGAGGTGCAAAGTGTCTTCTTTTTTTTTTTTTCAAAGTGTCTTCTTACATATGAACTGTCCTTGTTGCACTAAGACCTTTCCTGCCATATTTGAGAAGCTTTCTGACATGTTTGAGACCCTTCCTGATGTGTTTGCTGCTCATCTATACCCATCCTTCCATGTGAGAGATCCATCTCACCTTATCCAACAGAGTACTGGACTTGACCGAAATAATATTTTGAAATGATTTCTAAAGTATTTGAGATACTTCTTGACATAATTGAGATGCTTTCTGATGGATTGGAGATCCACTTACACATTTTCTAACATATTTTACACCCCTCCTATCTTTTTGAGACTCCCCCAAGTGTCCTTAAAATTCTGCATGATTTTGATAAAGTCCAAGTTGCCTATTTACTTTCCTCTTGTTGTTCGTGTTTTTGGTGTCACATTTAAGAATCCATCACCAAATACAAGGTGAAAAATTACAAAAGTTTGGTCGTGTACATTCTACTGTTACAGGTTGAACTACTAATTGCAAGGTCAGCAGTTCAAAGCCACCAGTCACTCCTCAGGAGAGACGGGGCTATTTCCATAAAGACTTCCAGTCTCGGAAACTCACAGGGGCGGTTCTACCCTGTCCTAGCGAGTAGCTGTGAGCCAGCATCAACTCCGTGGCAGTGAGTGTGGTTTGGTTTGGGACAATTAAAACAAAACAAGACAAAACCAATCAACCTACCTGATTGTTTAAAGCCATTCCAGAGATGTTTGCGACTAATCTGCATTTGTTTGAAAGTCTTCCTGATGGTTGAAAGTATACTTCCAGACATATTTGAGTCCCATGGTCACATAGTTGAATTCTTTGATGGGCTTCCTGACATGTTTGAGATCATCCCCAACATATCTCGGACTCTTTTTGTGTAATTGAGATCCTTCCAGATTTCCTCACCAATTGCTTTCATCACATCCCTGATTGAATGCTTAGAATAGTGGTTTTCAACCTTCCGAATGCTGTGAACCTTTCATACAGTTCCTCATGTTGAGGTGACTCCAACCATAAAATTATTTTCATTGCTACTTCATAACTGTAATTTTGCTACTGTTATGAATTGGACGACCCCTGTGAAAAGATCGTTTGACCCCCAAGGAGGTCGCAACCCACAGATTGAGAACCACTAGCTTAGAGCATGTTTATATAACTCAGCAAGTCTTTCCAAATTTCCTGCAACTCCCTCTCAGGATATACAATGTGCCAGATACTCTACAGAATATTATAGTTCTTCCAAAAATCATGTGATAATCTTATTGTATCCTCATCTGTTCTAACGATTGACTAAACAAACATGGTCCAGAAGCAGTAGGCCTTGAAAA
>PVJH01002133.1:0-123650 GCA_004026705.1 Nesogale talazaci
AAAAAAAAAAAAAAAAAATTTGTTCCTGGGGCTGAGCCCTGGTGGTGTAGTGGTTGTGTGCGGGACTGCGGCCCACTGGGTTGGCGGTTCAAATCCAGCAGCAGCTCTCCAGGAGCAAGGCTGGGTGCTGCGCCCCACCTCCACCCCCCCAAAAAAACTATGTTCTTTAGGATAGGAACCATGCCCAGAGGCACATGATTATTAGAGGCTTTTAATTAACACGGTAACTTCATGGTTCTCAAGAGGAACAGCTTGGAACTACGAATATAGAAAAAACAATTTTTCCCTTTTTATTTTTATTTATTGCAAGCCTGCGGGCTACAGTTCTGCACTCAACCACTTACACCACCGGGGATCAGCCCCTCCCTTTTTATTTTTGATGCTTAAGATTATATGCTGTTACAAGGAACAGGGAGTTAGGTGACTTTGCCAGGCCAGCATCACAAGGGCCTTGGAAGGAATGCCGTTCTCGAGAGCAAAGCTGGGCAGCTGTGACTGGTGGGCAGTCTGATGGCCAGGAACCTGCTGCCTGGGCCTCGCTGGCCTCTGCTCTTAGGTGCACCAGCCCCTTCCTGAGCAAGGAAGAAGTTCCCACCCCTCAATTCACACGCTCACAGTGACCTGAGTTTACAGGCCAGCCAGTCCTTTGTCCTGTCACCAAGTAGGGCCACTTAAGCACTGTCAGAGCAGTTTCCTTACTGAGCGGGACCTAAGCCCAGGTATGAATTCTTGCCCAAAGGGGGAAATGGTTGCATTGTCACCACAGAGAACTGGCTAACATCTTGGGGATGCATTTCTCTTCACCATCTGCTACGATGTAACCCCGTTGTCCATGTAGGCAGCTTTCCCAAGAGGTTCGGCCTGGAAACCCTACCCTCGAAGCAAAGACCCATTTCCTAGTCGAGAGTTCTCCCCTGGGGTTGGCTGCATAAAGAGCCACACAGCGGGCTCGATGTGTGTCTAACATTTTTCAGTGCCCAGGGCACCTTGCTCCAGCTTGACTCACTACGAAAGGCATCCAAGGCAGTTTCTCATCCTGCAGGAAATCTGAGATTTTGGCTACATCATGCCAAAGGACCCACCACCAAGCAACCATCACAAACAGTATCCCTGAAAATAAAACAAAGCAACCCCCCCCCCCACCACCAAACAAAACCCAACAACAACACCACAGCTGACAGTAAATGCTCTTTGTATTTAAAGCAGGAAAATCATGCCCCTAGAGGCCCAGCAGGTACAAAATCTATCACACATCAATTATCCAGAGGATCCCAGGGCAATCTGCAAAATCTCTTTTAAAAATTTACAACTATCAATACCACAACTCTGACCTTCTACCAATAGGCTAGCCATAATAAACATTAAACATTTTATTAACAATAATGTTGCTTGCCTTCTTAGAATTTAGAAGGGCTTTGGGGGATGGTTTGGATGGCCCAGGTCTCTTAAAAAAGGTGTCCAAGGAAGTTTGAATTGATGCTTCTTTGTCTCTCGATTAATGGCCCTGTAGCAAGCAGAGGCATTCACAATCATTGCATTAACTTTCAAGACGTGGGCTCAAAGTTGGTGTTCAAAATGTATGTGATTAATGAAGATGAAGATGGTGTTTTTCCCCCACCAAAGAATACTTCCAGAAATCAAAATGGCCCCACCATTTGCCCCTTTTCAGTCTTCTATATAGTCTCGTTAGCTCAAGAGACCAACGACCCTCCCCTTAGCTCCAGGAAGCAAAAAAATGAGCCCAGCAGTTTCCAATGGTGAGTGCATGCCTTTCCAAGCTAGGGCTGGCCACATTGGCTGGCTGTGTGTGACTCTGGACAAGGGGTCAGCCTCCCTTAAGCCTCAGCTTCCACATCTGTTAAGTAAAGACCATGCTGTTTCTATCTAGAAGGGTTTTGAGAATTACCTAGCAGATCCTCCAACTGTTCAAACAGGGGATGGTTATTTCTCATCCTTTATTGCCCCCAGGGCCTGGAACTGTCACAGCCACTGACATCATGAGCCAGGTCAGGAATCAACCACAACTCCCACACAACACTTTCTCCTGCTCTGCAGTGCGTCCCAGGACACTGAACAAAGCACCTGAATGACAACACCAACAGGACTCTGGTTGCCATGAGACTCAGGACAGCCAGTCACCTAGGATGCAAACCACTAACACTTGGTTCCAGAAATAAGGGGTTTCCATGCTCACTGGGACCCGGCACTTAGAGGTTTGTCCTTAGCAAATAAATAATAAAGGCTTAATGTAGCACAGACCAAGAAAGCAGTCAGCACTCAGTGTTTCTGTTGGAAGCCCCAGCAGAGACAACAGAGGTATAGCAGACATTCAAGGAAAGACAAGACAGGTCCCAAGAGCAGGGGGAAGAGCGGGAACTTAAGATTTGACATTTTGCTGAAGTGCTCTCAATGCAGTCTTTTAATTTCTAAGCAAGAACAGCCACTGTCATCTCTCTGAGGGGCAGGAGGGTACAAGTGCTGGCCAGGGTCAGTGTCCCTGACTAGAGCAAAACCCAACAAGTGCCTGTCTCTTTACACACGGGAAATGGGGGCTGGGGAAAGAGGAGGCTTCTTGTTCCATCTAAGTCATACAGCCTTGGAATCCCAACAGGTCAGGTCTACCCTACCCTATGCGGTTGTTGAGTCCAAATCACTGCTCTGTAGTTAAGTTAATAAGGCTTAATAACAAGCTCTAAAGATGACAATTAGTTTATACTACTATCTCTATTATTAATTAGAAGGGGAAAGATCTCACACAGTACTGACCTAAAATCCTCTTCATTAGAAGACACAACTTAATTCTCTTCCTCTGAAATAACACACTGTCCTGTGAAAGTGATCTGAACGGCGACCGTCAGAGATGCTGAGCAGCAGCAGTGAATGCATCTTACCCTTGGGTGTGCTCACCTGCCTCTCAGTGTCCCAGAACCTAACCCACCCGGCAAGTTCAGGCCTGCAACCCTGAGTGGACGTCAGTCAGTCAAAGCTGGTGCAGAAAGCCACCACTGACCCCCCACTCCAGTATGGCAAAAGTTCAATTCCCCTCAGCCTTACTAAAAAGAACATCTACTTGTAGGACATGCTATAACCTATACGGAAACTAGGCATTTAACAATCATACACAGATGGACTTCAGGCAGTTAACCACACAGCCTGGGGGGGAGGAGGGGTGCCCACCACACCTGTTTGTATCATCCCTACAAGAAGGCAGGCAGTTCCCCACTGCTTCAAAACAGGAAACTGAAGCCCAGAGAGAAGCCACTTGCCCAAGGTCACACAATAAAGTCCATAATCTAAAGGAGACTGAAGCTCAGTCAAGGGCATGGTCGTTCATGCAAAACTTTAACTTCATGAGCAAAAACCAGTGAGCGGTCAAGATCTCAAACAAGCCGATCGAGGGCTCTGTGGTGCGATCCTTGGACTGTCCCCACTACAATTTCGACCTGGACCCATCAGCAAGTCTTCACTGTCAGGAATACTGGCAGGTTTGCTCAGTTTGAGAAAATTTAAGACAAATTTTTAAGGTGACAGTCAAAATGGGTATAAAAAAGGGCACCTAAACAGACAGATAAACAAACACCACAAAGTTAATTCCTCCAGTGAGTAAGTTATAGGCGAGAGAACAAAGAGAACACACACTAGAGAGCTCGATCTTTGTCAGTGGACCCGTGGGTAAGTATACACAGGCACGGACAAACTTAAAAGATTAAAAATCAAATTTCTCAGCAATCATCCCCAACCCTCATATTATAGAGAATTATGAAAATGAAAATGACCAATAAGTCCTGGCTCACAAATTCGTTCGTACTCACCAAAGGTTCCAAGGTGCTGATGTCTTTCAGTTTATTCCCACTTAAGTTTAGATGTGTGAGGTTTGGGAGTTTCTCAGCTAACATGTCCAGACCACCGAAGATTCTATTGTCGCTGAGCTCAAGCTGCAAGAGAAAATAAAACAACACACACACACACACACACACACACTCAGGTGTTGTTATAAACACATAACAAACAGCAGACACCAGTCTCAAATAGCTAGTAAGTTGAGGTGAGCCCAGTTGTAGTAGGGCAGGTGAATCCTTTTGCTTGACTAAACCCAAACTAGCCTTTGACAAGTCCTAGCAACTGAAGGGGGATGGGGAGAGCGGGCAGAAAAGAAGACAGGGTGAGCACAGCTTTCATAACCAGCTGCTAATAATAAGCTTGCTTAGAGAGAACTGGCTCACATCAGTGAACACACCGTCTAACCTACGAAGTAGGGCAAAGCAAATTAGAATTCTTTAAGAAGTTGCAATGTGCTGTACCTGCCAGGAGGGATAAATGGTCCGTGCAGTCTGAGCTGCTGATTCTGTATGCCAGGCAGGGCCTGTAGTGCCCACTTGAAACATAAGCTGCTAGGACCCTGTGCTGACAACCCCATGGGGCTCTACACCTGGAGGCCCCTGGAAACTGTTGCTGGGAAGTCGAGAGAAGTGGGCCACAGCCTAGAAGAGTTCTCACAGACGCGCCATGACGGCAGGAAGAGGAGTGGGGCAACAGCCCCATTTGCAAAGCCGACTCCCTGGAGGCCATTTCTTGCATAAGCTGGCACTGGCCTTTACAGGAACCTACTCTAATTTCTTAGCTGCAGGTTAAGTAGCAGAAGCGAGTGGTGTGCCAGTGGAGGAAACAGGCCTGCACCAGTGAGTACTGGAGTCCTCAGAGTCAAGAGCCCGGAGCCGGGAGAGCCTGTGGAGAGCATCTCATCCAGCCCGTCACTTTGCAGCCGGAGAACTGTAGCCACACCGCCAGCTTCTTAGGAGAGTCTACGACGGTTGGCAGGCTGCCTTAAGGAGAACCCATGCCCAAGATGCTAGGGATGGATGGATGGGTATAAATTAATCTCTGGCAGGCAATGAAATGTATAATATACAGCAGAGGAACCTTCAAACTTCAACAAGACTCTTGTGGTAAAGCTAATGAATGGCGATGTTTCAGTAAATCAAAACAAAATACAACTGTCTTTGAAGAACACCAATGAGAGGGGCAGAGGAAGAACCAGGCCTGGTCTTATACAACAGTGCCCACTTCCTTGAGACATGAATCGCTTAGGGAGTAGAAACAGCAAGGCAATCCACTAAAGGACTTTCTAGCTTATTTTGAAATGAGTAAACGGGGAAACTTTGGAAATCAGATCCTCTTGCTCAAAACTGTCTGTGCTAACAACTTAGGAAGAAAATCAAGTGCTGCCTAGCCGTAAGATGTTCGACCTGCAGCCTGTAATTGTGACTGACAGCTTTCAGCCCTCCCACCTCAGGAGCCCAGGGAGTAAAGCAGAATCTCCAATGGTCTCTTCTTGCTCAGTCATGGCAAGTGAAAATCGATTGGCAAAATAATAACTCAAACAGGACAACTATGGGTGGTTACCTTGTTAACCCACTCATGGAAAACAGCAAATTGAAAGCATTTTGGACTGAGCCCCGATGGCATAAGTGGTTGAGTACAGGACTGCAGCCCGCGGGCTTGGCAGTTCAAATCCAGCGGTGGCTCTTAGGAGCAGCGCTGGGTAGCACCCACAACCACCAGAGAGCAGTGCAGGGTGATGTCCCCATCCCAGTCCCCCCCCCCACCCCAAATTGAGAGCATTTTGCATTAATTCCTGCATTTGCTGTAGACAAATCCTTCTCTCAGGACTCTGGCAAGCCACAGGTACGGCCTACATCTGAACTTAATAAATGAAAACCCATCTTTCTAGGCATCTTTTCTACTCAGGTTCTATAATCCTAACAACCAACAAACAGTGGAGAATGATGGTAAATATATTAATAAACAGACTCTTCCCCTATATACCAGAAAAGATAACAGGCTAGGAAATGCAAAATCGTTTCGAGGTTTGTGGCTGTGTCCGTCAAACAAAGATCTAGGTTTGAAGATCATGTTTCCTCGAGACTGTGGGACTAGTGGCAGGAACAAGAGAAAATGCTGTTCTGAAGGTGGGGAATTAAGAGAAAGGGTGACAGTCGAGCAGTAATGGCAGGGCCTCAATTAGGATGAGGAAACACAGCAGTTTTATGACAACAAAGAAGTTCCTCTGGTCAGCTACCACAAGCTTCCAAACTCCTTCCTCCCACCAAGACTACAGCAGACCTTGATTATTTTATCAAACTATAAACATATCAAGCATCTTCAACAATCAATCAACAGATATAAACGATGAAGAGTGGAAGGACTGATTTCTGAATCAGAACCCATTAAGAATAAAATCTAGCAGCTGATATCGGGGCCTGAGAACGATGGCAACAAATGTGAAAATGTGGTCTGCATACCATTGATGTATGTATTGGTCATGAAAAGGGTTGTTGTATGAGCCCCCAATAAAATGATTTAATAATAATTTTTAAAAAGATATTTCATACCTTTTAATCCTAAGTAGCATCAAAAAGCTAACCTAACAAGAGAGTGTGCAACATTTCTTAGCTTGTGGCTCCTGGACCACCTAATTTATTAAGAAATTCTCATTCACCAATAAAATGGTTTATATATATATATTTTTTTTAAAAAGAGGGGGAATGGAGTTTCTTCCAAGAACTCAAGAGAAAATATCTGGAAATGAAGATGGCAACATGTGTACAAATATGCTTGATACCAACGATGTATTATATGTTATAAGACCTGTAAAATAAAGCGAAAAAAATCTATAAATTACTGAAGAAAAAAGATCAAGTAAAAATGATCTACCAACTACAAAAAAAATTATCATTCACAAATTGAAAAAAAAAATCTAGTTAATGCTAGATCAACACACATGTAACAAATTATTCAGAAAGTAACCATTGGCTGAGCCCCGGTGGCATAGGGGTTGTGTGCGGGACTGCGGTCCACTGGGATGGGCCAGCTCCACGCAGCAAAGGCTGGGCCTCCTACTCCCACCACCTGAGGGCAGTGATGCCAAAAAAAAAAAAAAAAAAAAACCAGAAAGTAACCATTCCTCATACTGGCTATTTAGTGGAGCACCCAGCACGCATTCTTTGTAAAATTGCATTCATTCTGGGGTGGCATCACCAGTTTTTGTGGGTGGAGAGATGGAGTAACTGCAGAAGCTCACCCATCAAGGAAATGACAGCACTGGAATCCAACCCCCAATCTGCTCGGTTCCAAAGGCCACGTGCTTTCTGTCATCCTGGGTGCTTCCTCAAAGGTACAGTCCCATGTTCCCTTATTCAGGGCAGTTCTCTTGTACTGTTAAAAGAAAAAGCACTCACCTTTTTCAATTTCGGTAGCTTGGGGAAATTTGAAACTGAAATCAAGCCTACATTTATTAAGCTGAGGAACTCTAAGTTCACAAATTCAGCTGTTAAACCTTCAATCTTTCCATCATTTGATTTGCAGTTGTCCAGGACCAGTTCTTGAACCTACGAATAAAGAAAAGAATTGAATCTTCAAAAATCATACTGGAAACTAACAAAAACTTCCACTATAAACATCAAGTGTCTACCCAGTCTCAAATCAGCGATAAATAAATATAAAAATGGCTATACCATTCAAAGCACTATCCTTATGCCTTGGGAAGAGCTTCTGTTTCTGCCGCTGGGTATGTATAACACTATTTTCCACATATAAAAACAGGAGTTCTTGTAAGAAGTAGAAAACAAAGAACCAAAACCCAGATTCAAGAAGATTATGTGCCTTGCCAACTATTCCAAAGATGTTCCCTGCAAAGTGGGGAAGAGGGGGCATACACACCCAACTGAGCTTTGGCACACATCAAACATTAAAAAACCCGTTTGTTTGAAGCACAGAAACGGAGATAGGGTGTGCCATCAGTTATGTAAAAATATGGTATCCTGTTTCTCCAATGATCTCAATAAAGAACCCAAGTAAAGATGCCCTTTTAATTCACTGAAGGCCCAGGAGTTGTTGGATGGCTTTTCTCTTCCTAACAAGATCACCAGGAGATTTGGGCTATTTCCTTTAATCCAATTTTAATTTTTGCACAGACTACCTTGCCACTGAGAAAAATGCAGAAATCTTAATACCAAACCAAAATTAATTTGGGTTACATGAAAGGAAAATCTTCCTAGGAAGAGGGCTGTAAGATATTACTTTCTTTTCCTGGCCACAAAATCCCCTCTTTTGGAGAACTTGAAAGTCAGGGTTGGAGTTCAAACCCAACCAAAGGCATCACATCTTTCTGAATGTCGATCATTTGAATAGATACCGCACACTGGGGTGAGACCATTGACCTCTCCCCATGCAAAGCAGGCAGTGTGAGAAGAAACCAGACACGAGGAGCCAAGTCCACTTGAGACCAGCACCACGAGAGGGTGGGTGCCTTGACACCCCTCCACCTGTACAGACCACCCTGAGGGGCATTATAAAGTGCAAGCATAGAAGGAGATGCTAAACTAAACTCAGAATCCTAATAGACCAGGCTTAAAGTGACCTCACCTGTGTGTCTCGATTTTAGGCCTGTAGGGTGGGCTCGCTCTAACACCAGGTGAGGCACCCATTTCTGCAGCTCGAGCAGCTTTTGAAAGCCCGGAGATAAAGCTTAAAAGACAGAAATGGTCAGAGTTCTGTTGCATGATGCAGACTGCAATCAATGCTACACAAAATGTGCGTGTGAACGACTGGATGGAAGGCCAGTTTGCTCTGTAACATCTTCACTCAAAACACAGAAGTTCTAAGAACTCATGAAGTACACCAACCATGTTCTTTAGTGTTTACTCGAGGTTGGGGGTGACTAAGACCTTGTTTTAAGGTGGTCTGATGTGTGCTAGTGGTAATGCAAATTAGTCCCACTGGCCCGGGATGATGGCCAGCGGAGCAGTCAATCTTTGACTGCAGTCAATCAGGCAGCAGGCATCTCTAAGGCAGGTGCTGTTTTGAAAGCGGAAAGAAACCATGCTTACACCTTCCAACAAAAGTCCTATGTTATTCTAGTAACGGGCTACTATTTATGGAGTACACTTGCCTCCAGCACCCCCTTTAACAAGTCTTTTGGATGCTCAGATACTCACAACACAAGAACACCCTTTCCCACACAAGAACACCCTTTCCCACCCTGCCTACACACTTCTTCCCACTATCCTGTCTACTTCCCCTTCAGAAGCCCTGGCTTCAAGGGGCCTGCAGATCTCCTGCTGACTTTCAAACCCCGCCCCCCCCCCCTTCTACTCGCCTCCAGGCATTGCTACCTTCTTCCTTCTACATGGGGAAATGCGGAAATTAACTTCAGGAACCCACCTGTTGGGGAGTTTTCCTAGAATTTGACAAGCACTTTGGAACATGGTACACAAATTTACATACCAACCTGGCCAGAGCTATGTGAGGAGGAATGAAACGAGCCATCCTGTCTGATTGTTTGCTTCCCAGCTCACCAGTAAGATCCCTTTTTGGACATTGCCACAACTGCTAACATCCCACTTTAATCAATGCAATGTCCATCAGAATGGCTCACACCAAACTGCCACCAGGCACTCAACTGTCGACTAGAACACGCTTGCTGAAGCCGGAGAAGAATCAAGAAACTGGTGGGGGGTTTCCAATTTGCAAGTTTTAGCTGTTGGGTCTGGACGATGATGGGGAATGAGGGAGGGTCTGGTTTGGAGAACATGGGAAGCATTCACCTCTCTAAAAAAACTGCTTAGAACAGTGGTTTCTCAACCTTCCTAATGTTGAGATCCTTTAATGCAGTTCCACATGTTGAGGGGATCCTCCTCCCCCAATAGTAAAAATTATTTTCCTTGCTACTGTTAAAGAGTCGTTTGACCCCCAAAGGGGTCGCAGCCCACAGGATGAGAACCGCTAGCTTAGAATAGAAATGTGATGGGCATGTGAGGGACACTAAGTTTAAGGTTCCCATGGGGTGTCCAAGTGGAAGACTGCAGCAGCAGCCGGAGATGTGGATTAGAGCTCAGGGGAAGCCTGGGTTACAACTATTTATTTGGGCACGTTCAGCTATGAGAGAGCTGTGAAGTATGAATTTCCTAGGAAGAGGGCCAAGGATGGGACCCTAGGGATCCTACCAAGATGACTAAGAAATGAGAACCCACATTAAAAAGGCAAGTCTACTCACAGGCATTGAGGGGGTCAGCTGCTTCCTGTGGAGAAGGGAAGTCTAGGATGGAGACCACCCGAGGCAGACAGGCACACAATAGTGTTAATTTCTCCCATGAGTAAAAGCAACAAAATACAGAGTGGTATGGCTAAGGATGTCAAGAAACGCTACCCTAGGGACAGGGCAGATATGCAGCAGAGACCAGGGGAGGGCTTCATTCAAGACTGCACACTGCCGGCATGTGTGGAGTGGATGTCGGCAGCCCCAAAGGTGTCCTGCTCAGCAACAGAAGAAGGTAGGCCCATTTTCCCTCCTGCTCCCAGAAACACGTATGGGCAAGGGAGTCAGGGAAGACAAAGTTTGGGGCTGTGGGTAGTAAGGTCAGGCCTGTATGAAACACAACCTCCCAATCTATTTCCAAAACAATCGAGGTTCTAATCAAGGGGGGGAAAAAAGACAAGGCCCCTGGTTCTTCTTGCATCCCAAATCCTTCCAGGAGAGCAGACATCTAAAGCTGAGCAGGCACTTTCATATCTACACCTACAACATGGAGGAGGCTATCTGATGGATGCTGAGTTAGTTGGGCTTCTACTCTGAAGACATGTGGTGTAGTTTTCCATCTCTGGCTTCCATAAACTGAGCTGGCTTTTTCTAAGATGAGTATGGGGTAAACAAACACACAAACCACTTATTTAACTCACTTTTTTTTCTTTTTTTTTTTTTGGGGGGGGGGGCATCACTGCTCTCCGGTGGTGGGAGTAGGAGGCCCAGCCCCACTGCTGGAATTGAACCTCCGTCCCAGTGGGCCGCAGTCCCGCGCACAACCACTACGCCACCGGGGCTCAGCCCCTCACTTTTGTTTTCTGTAGCATCCAAGCAAAGCAATAGTTTTCTACATTCGTATTGAGAAATCCGAAATGCATTGTTACCAACGAGGTTCCAACTCCCAGAATCACCAGTCATTTAGAGAACATTTGTTTCTCCAGAAAAACACATTCCAAATTTCAAGTCATCCAGCAGGCCTCCTCTAAGTTAACGTGGGACCAAGAAGTCCAGATCAAGAAATTAGCTAGGAGCCCTTTCTTCTTAATCTCCTCTCCTCAAACTGTTCCCCTTTCCACCTGACCAAACTGGTCAGGTGACCGCCCTCAATTCTACGTTGTTACTGTGCGTGCCTCAGGAGGGAGAAAGGGTATGGAGGATTTATATCTCTTCTATCAAAGGACCTGGGTGCTGCTGGGCTGCAAGGTCAGAACCACCAGCGCAGCTGCTCCAGAAGAGTTGGCTTCTGTGAAGGTTGTCTCAGAACCCTGCCCTGAGTGAACCTCACCCAAGGCAGTGGGCTCCTTAGTACCAAGCTGCAAAGTGAAGCCACAACTGAAATGAGTTCCCTAACGCCCATCAGTGCCTCTCCCAACAATACCAAAGCCAGCGTCTGCATGTGACATGCTCCAGTGCACTGTGCTTGGTTCGCAGTGGACAGACAGTAGTTTATACAGTAGTTCCCATACCTGCTTATGAAAGGTTTTGAAATGGTAATGCTGAAAATGCCACCCAGGGCCACTTTCTCTTCAATGTGAACACAGCTCTGCTGTTTTAGATTGAGGAAAACGAACCACACATTTCTCTTCCCAAGAACAAGCCCTTTGTTAAATGACCCACGTCAGGGCTTATTAGAAAACAAGCCAGTGGTCATCAAGTTTATTCAAAGCATAGTGAACCCACATGGTATGGCTTTCACTGCTTGTAACACACCACCACCACCACCACCCCCACCCAGCCCCCTGCAGTCCAGCTGATCCCAAAGCACAGACCTGCTACAGGAGTGTCCTCACAGGGGTTCCATACCATAAATCTCTAAGAAAACACACCACGACACCTTTCTCCCTCTGGGCCACTCACCACCCCGTTTTGGGTTAACAAGGAATAGGAGTACTGGAATAGTGAGTGGAACTCCTACTAACCGGTTCAGGTCCATAGAAGAGTGGGTTTTGATGATGAAAAGCTCTTGGAAAAGGAAATAGCACAATAATGAAATTGTCTGAAGCCCCCTGTACTTTGGCCAAAGAAAGTGTTTTCTTTAGATGCTTAAAAAAACACCCATGGGCTGAGCTCCGGTGTCGTAGTGGTTGTGCGCGGGACTGCGGCCCACTGGGATGGAGGTTCAATTCTAGCAGTGGGGCTGGGCACCACCAGGGCAGTGATGCCTAAAAAAAAAAAATTAAAAAAAAAAAAAAAAACCACCCGTGAGTTCATTTGATTTCAAACACACACAAATCTTCGATGTTTATCACAGAACAGTCTGTACTGAACAGCAGTCTGTGTGTATCATAAGAGGATATTCAACGGAAGAGGGATTCTTCGTATTTCCCCAAATGACAAGAGTCTGGGGTTCCAGAAGTCAAGCCTGCTCTCTACAGCAGGCCCCTGGCTTAGAAAATCTCCACTCTAAATAAATGCCAGCGGGGTGAATCTACAGTAATAGTAGAGGTCCTTTGCGTCTAGGGAATAAACCGTTTCTTGGAGTCTGGGGTCACATTATTTTTTCTTTTCGGCCCCTTTCACTCATTCTTTCCAGCATTTTCCAAAGGCCCCTTGATATCTTAACTTCCAGGGCTTAATGGAATATGCTTGGGTGTTCTTGGCTCATTTTCACATACAGAAAATACCTATACCATACCCCACATAAACAAAAGCTCTTTAGAGTTCTCTTAAGTTTTAAAAATATAAAGGGATTGAGACCAAAATGTTAGACCTTAATTAACACACGACACTAACTTCAGGATGCCAGGTGGAAGACCTCCATATTTTTTTTTTGGGAGGGGGGGGCATCACTGCCTCTGGCGGTCATGGGCGCTACCCAGTGCTGCTCCTGAGAGCAGCCGCTGGATTTGAACAGCCAAGGCCGCAGTCCCACACTCACCCACTTAAGCCACCGGGTCTCAGCCTGGGAGAAAGATTTATATACAGAACATGGCTCATACATTTGTAAAGGCAAGCGATTCCCAAGTCTCTGGGTCACATGTTAGTTTGATGGCCTCTCATGACTCAGTTCCACGTCCTGTCTTCAGGAGCCATGGGCCTGATCTTACAGGGGTTGTCGTCTTTGTGGAAAGTACTTTAATGGTCTCTCTTAAATTTGGCGCAGTGGGTCCAAGTGGGCCTTCTCCTCCTGTGATGAGCGAGTGCCCACTTCAATCCTGTCCTACAGGGCTGCCGTGCGCCAGCATCAAGGCGAGGGCGGTTGGCTTCACTTTGAAATAGGCGGCCTGTTTCTTTGTAGTCTACTATTAGGTTGGATCCGTCCCAGTGATCTCACTCACCCTTCGGGAACCTTCCTCAACCCCACCTCCAGGAACTGGGCAGGCAGCATGGACCCCACCGGGCTCTCACCGCAGGGCCAGGGAGGGCTGTTGTCGTGGCTTCCCTGCTTCCTAGGCCCTGGCAGGCGGTTCCTAATCACGTCTCTATTCCCTAGGTCAGCGTTGCCCAAGATAGGAGCCACGAGCCGGCCACGTGGGACCTTTAGAACACCTGAAAGGTGGCTACGGGGCCGAACAAATGAAAATTTGCACTCTACAACAGCCAGAGGAAATGGTTAGAAGCTCTGGCCTGGCTTAGAAAAAAGGGTGAAGGTCCAAGTTGATCATTTAAAAACTGATGAACATCCACACGTACCCGGCTGCTCTGAAAAGTTCGTCGGAAAAACGCAACTAAAGTTTATGTGTATATATATACATACATATATATATATATGAACCCGTATGAAAAAACAAACACCACACCTGGGGAAGGAACCCAGGCTAGCCGAATCTCCAGGGCGAAACAAAGCTATTCTTAACGAGTGTTGCTAGCAATTTCATCTGAGCACCCAAACGAAAGAATTCAGGATTAAACGCTCTCGGGCAGGGAGGGGAGGTTAAAGCTCTACACGGGCACGTTTCAGAGAAGGGGCTTCAACCTTAAAGGTCGCACATTCGACCTGGAAGGCCGTGGCCCTAATGCCACAGGGCTTTGCCATCGCTCGCGCCAAGGCCTGAAATGGACCCTCGCCCACAAGCTGAAGGACACCCCCCGCCCCCACTCCGCACACCAGCACATGGCGCATACAAAATGTCTGACGGAGGGGCGGAAGGTCCGGGCGCCATTCAAACCTCCCGTCAGTTTAAACGCGGGGAAACCGACGGAGGCGGAGCCCCCCCTGGCGTCCTCCCGGGGGGGCGCCGCGACCTCGCCAGGGGCGACCTCCCCACCCCAGGGCCGCCGCCCCACACCTGCTGCGCGCCGGGCCACCCGCCGCCCACGGGGCTCCCCAAGTGCGCCCCTGCTCAACCGCAGCTACCTGACGGCGCGTGGGGGCCTCCGAGGTCGCGCCCCCGCCCCCCCACGCGCCCCGGCCCGCCGCGCTCGGGCCGGCTCCGCGCCTGGGCAGCCCCTCCAGCCGCGCGCCGCGCGCCCGCCGCCCCCGAGCACGTGCGGGCACGCCGGCGGCGCGGCCGCCCCGCCACCGCCCGCCCGCCCGCCCGCGGGGCCCCCAGCGCGCCAGGCCCGGCCCGAGGCGGCCGCCGGGAGTTGCCCTTTTAAGAGGGGGGAGGGGCGGCCGCGCGCCCGGGAGTCGATGCGGCGGCGGCGGCGGCGGCGGCGCGCGGTTCCCGCCAGCGCGAGCGCGAGCCCCGGCGGCGCGGGCAGAAAAGAAACCGCCACCCGGCGGCGGGGAGCGGCGGCCCTCGCCGGGGGGCGGGCGGGCGAAGAAGTCCGTTGGGCCGGGCCGGCGGAGGGAGCGCGGCGCCCGCCAACATGGCGCTGCGTCGGCCTGCGGCGCGCCCCGACTGGCGCGAGAAACCGCCGCCCGCCCACACCGAGGGCCCAGCCTCCCGGGCCCGGGGCCCCCGGGCTCCGCCGGGGCGGCGTGGGGGAGGAGGCCGGAGCCGCCGCGCCCCGCCGCCACACGGCGGGCCCGGACCGACCCTGGGGAGGCGCGAGGCGGGCCGGGAGGCGCGGAAGATGTAGGGGGGCCCAAAAGGGAAGAAAGTTTTATTTTTAGGCTTGAAAAAATGGCGGGAACCGCGTCCTTTTTTCAAACTTGGCCCGGGAAGGGCCGGCGGTGGCGCCACCTCCGCCGCCAGGGCCCGCCCCTCCCCCGCACCGCGTGCGCCAGGCCGCGCCCGCCCATGCCCCCCAGTGCCCACGGGGGCTTCTCGCCGTCCGCGGGGGGGAAGAAAGCCCCCTCCGCCACTCCGCTCTCGGGCCCGGCCGGCGCTAGACGCGAGGCTCGCCCACGAAGCCCCCCCCCACGCCCCGGCGGGCCCGGGGCGCGCGGAGGCCGGTTCGGGCCGCCGAAGGCCTGGCCCAGCCGCGCGGCTCCCCCGGCGGGCCCGGCCTGGCTTCCCGGGAGGCTGCAAACATGGCTCCCAGTGTTACACAACCCGCGCCGCCGGCCGCACGGCCCGGCGCTCCCTCCCCGCGGGGCAGGGCCTCGGCGGGCCAGGAGCTCCCAAGTTTCCTTCCCCCGACCCCGTCGCCTTCCCCGGGCCTCGGCGGGGGCCCGCGGGCGCCAAAGAGTTAACGCTCGCGCGCTCGCTCCCCCCCCCCCTCCGCGCCCGCCCGGCTTCCCCGCCCGAGCCCGCGAGCGGCGGCCGGCCCCGCGCCGGGCAGGCGAGCCCGCGGCCGCGGCCCCGCAGGTGGCCACCATTACATGCAAGTCACGCGGGGAGGCGAGGGCGCCCGCGGGGGCCCCCACTTACCGCCGCCGGGGTCCGGTTCCTCAGCTCCAGGTGGATCCTCCTCTCCATGTCTCCCTCTTCCCCCCTCTTCAAACTTAACTTTCCGCGGCGGAGGGGGGAGAGGCGTGCGGGCCTGCGCGAGCGAGGGCCGTCGGGAGAGGTCTGCTGGCGGCGGAGGCCGGCGGCGCGGTCCCGGGCGGCGGGTGGCGGGCGAGCAGGCGGGCGAGCGGAGCCCCGGGAGCCAAGTTACTCACGGGAGCGGAGAGAAACCATGGAGGGAAAAAGGGGCTGGAGCGCAGCGCCGGGCTCACTACCGCCGCCCCCGGCCGCAGGACCGCACTGCGCTTAAACCGGCGACGCGGCGCGGGCGGGCGGAGGCTCGGCTGCACTCGGCCCCGCGCGGCCTCGCTCGGCTCGGCTGCCGCCGCCGCCGCCGCCGCCGCTGCTGCTGCTCCAAGGACGGGGCGGGGAGACGCGCGGCGGGAGGGGCGGCGACGGGGAAAGGCGCAGCCTAGGGGGCGGGCGGGAGGGGCTCCCTCCCCTCCCCTCCCCTCCCCACCCCGAGCGCACGTGGGCTGGCTGATGTAAGCCCTGCCTCCGGGGCTTCCCCACCTGCTACCGCCTGGAGACCCCCGGGGCCCCACTTCCCCGCCCCGCGCCCGGCTGGCCCGGGGCGGGGGGCGGGGGAGGCTTTCCCAGCCGGGCCGCCCGCGCGGGTCCCTCGCACCCCAACCCGCCCGGTGCCCGCGAAGGCTTTCGTGTCCGCCTCCGCCCCGCCACTCGCTTCCTCCCCAGCCCGGTGGCGGGGTCGCACGCACGGCGGAGGGCCCCCGTCGGGGCGGGGTCGCGGCGGCCCGAGCCCCCCGGGGGTCGCCTGCCCGCGTCCGGGAGAGCGGCCTCCGCCCGGTGAGATTTAAGTATGGGCCCGCTTTGGGAGCCTCGTGGCGCCTCCGGGTGTGCCAGACTTGCTGCTTTGGTTCCCTCGGCACCTCGGGGGTGTGGGAATTCGGCCCTCGGCGCCGGGCCAGCTGAGCAGGCCTTTGTAACGGGCGCTGCGTGAGGGTGCTTCGCAGATCGCCCGCGGGCAGCGCTCGACTCCGTTTAAAATAGGTAAACGTGCCAATTCAAGTACCACCTGAATTCTAACTTAGACGACAGGCACCAAAGCACCATTTTAAAGAGAAAGCCAAAAATTCTGTGCCTACCCCCAAGGCTTTTTAGAAGTTGGGAAAAAATCCTTCCCCCTTCCTGTTTTCTCGAAATGTAGTGGCGAAACAGCCCAAACTTCGTATGGTGAATGCACTCGAGTTTCAAAGCGAAAGCAAGTTTAGGGGTATGGAGAAAGATAGGTGTGGTGTTTCCTGCCTTGTATTTCGGGAGCTATGAGGCAGCCAACCATAGGCTTTTGTGAAAAACTGACAAGTCAACCCCTTGAGCTAAAGCCATTGTTGGGCAAGGCATTCTTTCTCATGCAATGCCCAGACACCCTGTGAAGTGGATGGCATTGTAATCTTACAGGGGCGAACTAAGGCTCGGAAGCCGCAGGGGGTAGGGGGGGCACAAGGGTTTCAACCCAGTGGCTCAGATGCTAGGACTCACCCTTTTGGGCCACACCCATCAGCCCACCTGCCCAGCTGGCAGTGAAGCCTGGGCAGGAATATTGGGAACAGTTGTGTAGGGTCTTCGTATCGGGCAGTGGGGTGAAGATGTTGACGGCTGCTGAGGGAGCCAGTCACCTGGATCTCCGTGGGGCACCTGTCCTCTCAGAACCATAGAGGTTATGAATGACTCTCTCCATGGGACGCAGCTCGCAGGATAAATGTATGTTTTGTAAAATGGTGCTTCAAAGTAATTAATAAACAGCCACAATGTGCAGCCAATGAGAGGACAGCCAAGTTGGGGGGTGGGAATTACAGAGCGGGTAGTGTCCCTTCTTCGGCAGCCCGTGCCGGCCTGCACCTCTGTGAACAAAGAGCATGTGTTCCAGTGACACGCGGCTTTGTCGGGGGCGTCACTGCCAGAGGCAGAAATAGCCCTGGCCCGCAGAGCAGGGTGTGTCTCCCTCCAGCATCTCCCACCAGACAGTCTGCCCACAGGCCTGAAGGGCCTGCTGTCACAGTGCCCTGGTTCTGAGCACTGCCGCTGCCACCACCATTCTGGGGCAGCATCTGTGTGTGAGAATGAGAATGTCCTCCTGTAAATTGTGCCTGACTTGTCATTTGCAGTCACACCTCCACGGTGTGGATCTCAGCAAGAACTGGATGAGAAGAGTGACAACAGCTTCGTTTGTTAGGGAGTCTCATTTTCATAGCAATACCACTTACCCAAGGAGTGATTAAAAACCTCAGCTAATGCCAGGTCTGAGCCCCGCTTTGAGTTTCAAAGGTGCCCTGGTGGTTCAGTGGGCAAAGTGCTGGGCTGCTGACCTCCAGGTGGGTACTTTCAACCCACTGGCCACCCCTTGGGTTTAAACATGTACTTTGGTAAGATTTTGTAGTTTGGGCAAGCCTAAGGAGATGTTCTCTGTCCTACAGGGCCGTCATGAGTCAGAACCATTTGAGTTTGCCTCTTAGAGTTGTGTATTAGCTGTTTAAAAAAAAAAAAAAAGGCACGCCTGAGAACACTGAGCTCCTTTGAAGTGCCTTGGGCCTGCACCCAGCCCCTCCCTCCCAGCCTTGCTGCTTGTCATCAGATGACGCCAGACTTGTGCAAACGTGGTGGCAGTGGACAGACTTTAATGAGCCTGAAAATTAAGGAACGCAGCCTTCTGAGGAATTGGTTTTAACTGCCTCTCAGGTCAGCTCAGCAGGGTGGCACATTGTGTGACTGCAGCCAGTCTCTAATACACGGTGAGGTAATCTTGGGCTATTAAATACTACGTTTTCTGCCTCTCGCCTACACATGTGCCTACACCAGTGAGAACACATGTGCCTCCTAGGCTCCCGTAGCACGGTGTGGGCCTCTCTCCCAGCAGTTAGGCAACACGTAGATGTGGAAAGATGTCACTTCTCAACTAGCTTGAACCCATGCAAGTATTTGTGGGAGGGATGAACAGAGGCCAGGAAGCTGGGACCATCGTTAGAAAGAAAACAATGTCATGTGCCATCAGAAATACTATCTAGGAAACCAAGATTGTTGAAGCAAAAGGAGTGGGAGAGGCTGATGGTTGAGGTGAAAATGGATTCAGGAATGAGATCCAGCCCACTCCTAGTGCACCCAGAGGCACCTCGGAAATCAAACTGAACAATCTGCTTTCGAAAGGTCACAGCCTTGCAACCCCCCTGGACGAGCACTACTCTGCAGGGACCACCCGGAGTCAGGGGAGTGCCCCCCCCCCCCCACTGCTAACAGCAACAAGCTAGCTGACTGGGGAGGAGGAGGGTGGCAGGAGAGCAGGCTAGGAGCTGGGGGTTCTGAGCTGGAGGCGGGGCCTTCCCAGGGCAGCAGGGGCGGGTGCTCTGGCTACCAGGAGGTGGGTCTGGCGTCGACTAATACCCAGTGCCAAGTACTGCACTTGCTGTCGGTTGCATCTCGGTGAAGCCTGGCCACAGCTCACTGGGACAGCACCGTAACCCACGTGCGATTGTGCAAGAAGCAGATGCAGAGAGACTGGGAGAGCTTGCCGAAACCGAGCCAGTAAGAACCTGGATTTCTCTGTCATTAAAGTATCAGGGTAATCCACTCTCACTGCAGCTTCTGAAAATAACACACACACACACATGTCAACCTGTTTCCAAAAGATTTACAGGCTCATTGTGGGGAGAAAAAGGAAAACAAACAAAATTTAGAAGTCAAATGTGAACTGCCACACTGAGACAAACGCCTTCAGGTCATATACCCTTACAGCAAAGGCTCATCACCTTCCTGATGCCACGACCCTCTCCTGCAGCTCCTCGTGTTGGGGTGACCCCCCCACCACCACCATAAAATGATTTTCCTTGCTACTTCATCACTGTCCTTTGACTCCCGTTATGAATTGTAATGTAATTATCTGATAGGCAGGATGTATTTTCATTGTTACAGATTGAACATAATTAAAGCATAGCGATTAGTCACAAAAACAAAATGTCATTAGAGTGAAATACTGATTTCTAATTACAAATCAATGAAATGTCTTGAAGCATGGTGCAGCATGGGTGACAGTCTTCACTCAGGGTACTCGTATGTGGGTGTGTCTGCATGTGGGTGTGTCTGGAGACCATGGAAGAGCAGTGTCATAGGCCACCCCGGTGAAAGGCTTGTTCAACCCCCCCCTCCCACTGCAAAGGGGTCATGACCCACAGGTTGAGAAACTCTGCCTTACAGCGTATTCCCCTCCTCTGTGCTGGTGAGGGGCTCTGCTGTGTGGCTACACACTGGGCTGTGATCGTCAAAGTTGGCCATTTGAAGGCGTCAGCCTCTGCCGGAGAAAGACGGGGATTTCCCTCCTGTACACGGTCTCATTCGGAGCTCGCAGGGGCAGTTCTGCCCTGCCTGGAGGGTCCCTGCGAGTGAGTCAGTACTGACTCTGGCAGTGAGTGTGGGTTTGGTGCACACTGGTGGCATCATGGTTACCAGCTGGGCTGCTACCTACTAGGTCAGCACTACAGAACCACCAGCTGGTTCTTGGGGGGCTTTCTGGGCTCATGGAGTTCCTGAGGAGTCTCCACTGCAGACTTCTGACTCGAGGGACAGCGCCCATCTGAACTGGTTGGGGGGTCACACTGAAAATCTAAAGGTGTAGCGGGTTGGGGCATCAGACCTCTCCATCCTTGACGGCATCTCAGCCCTGAGGATGGAAAGGGTATGAGTGCTGTGAGGTAAGTGGGTCCTGGGATTGGATCCCTGAAAGAAAAGGGGGTTGGATGATGGATGACATCAGGGCCTGCCAGCTGTTTAACGGAGACACTCATCTACTCTGGATCAGGACAACAGTTAGACTCAGAACTATTTGGTTTCTCTCTTTGATTTTCTCTTGGCGTCCATATAAAATAGGAGACTGCAAGAGGACCAACATTTGGGGCGGGTGTGGGGAGAGGGGAGCAATGAGCCAATGATGACAGGTACAGGGGAATAGCAGAGGGATCTAAAATTGAAGGTGAGGAAGATGTAGCGTTTCTGGTCATATGTGATTAATTGAAATGTACCTGAGAGGAATTACCAAGAGGTGAACAATACGTAAACATGATGGTGGGGCAGGAGGAAAGAAAAAGGAAAGAACAAGAAATTAAATACATATATATATAGGTATAACTATATATATGTCAAATAGGTGTATTTGTGTACATCTATGTGTGTATGTATACATATGGATGTGTGTGTACGTATATGTAAATACAATAAGGAAACAGATGGACTTTGAGTCTACTTAAATCTTACCTCACTATAAGAATGGTTTGTTTTAATAATCCGACAACGTATGATCCTCACCTTCCCAATAACAGAATTGTTAAGTAAACATATACTGGATAGTGTAAAATAAGCTCCCCCCCCCAAAGGGTTTCTGGGACATAGGGGGAGGGAGAGATAAAGGGGAGCTGCTATTAAAGAGTTGAAGAAAGTTTTTAAATGACAGTGGTAGCAATTGTACCATTATGCTTGATCTAATTGAATTATGGATTGTTATAATATCGGTAAGAGCTCCCAATAAAATGAAAAAAAAAAAAAGCATTGCAGTCTCAAAAACTCAAAGGAGCATGTCCTATACCATGTCTTCTAGGGCCACTATGACTCAGAGTTGATTTGATAACAGAGTTCATGCATTGCTAATGTTGAAATTAGATCCCGAGACAGTCTCCAACATGTTTCCTCAGATATGACTGAAAAATCTACTATGTACACTCGTGTATAAGCTGAGGCTTTCAGCACATTTTTTCTACAGTTGCTGCAAGCCAAGCGCTCACTCACAGCACATTTTTTGGGGGGGCATCACTGCTCTCCGGTGGGGGGAGTAGGAGGCCCAGCCCCACTGCTGGAATTGAACCTCCATCCCAGTGGGCCGCAGTCCCGCGCACAACCACTACGCCACCGGGGCTCAGCCCCCACAGCACATTTTTATGCTGAAAAAGCCCCCTTCCCCCGGCTTATACTCGAGTGAGGGTCCCGGACTTACCAGTTCTATGGTGCAGTGCGGTTGTTCTCCCGTCTCTCCCAGTCATCTGCAGGTGAATGCAGCCTCTGTGGGTGGTCCCATGACGGCTGATATCACTCTTCTCCTGCATGCTGGCAGCCTCTGTGTTGTCCACGCTGCACTGGGCAAGAACCTGCCAGCTTCTGTGTGCTGGTACCTGGAGTGCACTGCATTCTTGTCAGATGAATGTCAGATGCAGTCACTTCTCCAGCACTGTGACCAATGACGTGGCCTTTACAGTCCTACCCATGCTTGGTCCACGCCCCCTGACTCTGCCCGAGCATTGCTGAATACAGGTACTGATATATCTCTGGTCTTGGGTACAGTTCATTTGGTTACAGTCCTTAGTCTGCTATATTTTACTTACTTTATTAACTCCTATGTTGACTATGCTTGTATACAGCAGCCTGTGTGAGGGCTCATCATATTCAAACTGTTGTATATGTAAGGTAAGGCAGCATATGTAGTAGTACTGTATCTGTCAGACCATAAGACACACTTTTTCTTCCCAAAAGTGGGGGGAAAGCGAAGGTGTATCTTATCCGAAAGTGTGGTACCCCAGAACATTTGTTTATGATCCCATGTGCCTGCTTAACTCTCCACTGCTGTTTGCATGCTGTGGATTGCTGTGTGTTCTGGGGAACTCCCGCCTCCTGGAGTCTCAATGTCAGTCAGGTCACATGAAAGTGATGATGGTTCTTAAAACTACTGTTGAGTTTATCCTAATAAGTATTACCATATTTTGCTTTATTTTTATAAATACTTTAGTATGCTGATACTATTTGGTTCAGAATATTTTTTTTCTTGTTTTCCTGCTTTAACAATGGTGCATCTTATGGTCAAGTGAGTCTTATGAGTCAAAAAAATACAGTCATTCAGCGCATGCAGTAACAGTATGTATAGTTATTGTTGATACCATATTGTTTTTGCGTACCCTCTTTCCACTTACAGAGCTACTTTACTGTTTTTCTTTGAAATAAATATTCAAAAACATTTAATCCACTGATGCCTCAATGTAATTTTATCGGTATCTATTTTTATTTTGAAATTTACCAGAAGCTGCTGCATTTCCCACCCTAGGCTTATACGCGAGTCATAAGTTTCCTGGTTTGTTGTGGTAAAACTAGGTGCCTCAGCTTATAGTTGGGTCTACTGATACTTGAGTATATACAGTATGTTAATAGCTGCTCCATCCCCGATCTCTAGCTCCTGGAGGGACCCTGCCCCTTCTGCCTGAGGCAGAACATTTATCGCTGTATATGTTTGGACTCTCAGAGGAATGGACTTAGTTTCTAGTTCATGAAACTAGTTCTTGGACCTTCTCTTGAGGAACGTGGTCCGGGGCCTGAGCTGCATTGTGAAATGCCTGAGTGGCCCAACAGTGGCCCATGCCCCTCTCCCGCACCTTTGCCCAGCACCTTGTCATCTGGACCCTCTACCACAGAGGTTCTCAACTTGTGGGTCGTGACCCTTGTGAGGGTCGAACAGCCCCTTCACAGGGGTTGCCCGATTCATAGCAGTAGCAGAATGACAGTTTGAAGTGGCAACACAAATAGTGTTTTGGGTAGGTGGGTCCCCACAGCATGAGGAACTGTTTTAAAGAGTCCCAGTATCAGGAAGGTTGAGAACCCCTGCTCTACGACCTCACGGGATCCCCTTGCCCTCTGGGAACTAAGACTGATCCAAGAGCCCAGTGCCTGCCTGCTGACCCCACACAGCTGCCATCCACTCTCAGCTCCCCTTGCCAGCAGCACCTGCCCTGCCAGGGGCCAGGGTGGACTCAGCTCAGTCCTCGCTCTCTGGGGCGCTGGGTGAGGTGTACAGTTCAGTCCTAAGTTGTGACCAGCCTCCGCCCCACTGGCATCAAAGGGTTCCTGACTCACAGCGATGCAGGGCAGAGCAGAACTGACTGGGAGCAGAGAGACTCGCCGTTCCCGTCGAGCAGCTGAGCCACCAGCCTGACAGCAGCCTCCGAACCTACTGTCCCACCAGGGCTCCTGAAAAGCCACAAGGCTCCACGCCCCCAGGTCCCCTGTTGGCGTGTGTCTACATCTGAGGAGTCTGGATGGACACATGGGCAGCGGGAGTTGGATGTGGGAGCGAGGAACCCCGGTGGCACAGGGGTTACTGGCTCGGCCCTAACCAAAAGGTTGACCCTGGGAACCCACCAGACACTGCCAGAGTGGGATCGGGCAGTCGCTTCCATAAAGCCTGGATTCTGCTCTGCCTGTTCGGTCGCTATGAATCAGAGTTCACTCGATCGCAGTGGGTTTGATGTTGTGTTTTTTTTTTTTTTTTGAACCAAGTCCTTTGAAGAACCTCAGAAGCGTTTCTCTGCTTTTTTTTTTTTTTTTTTTTTTTTTTTTTTTTTTTTTTTTTTTTAGTTTTTTTTTTTTTAGTTTTTTGGGCATCACTGCTCTCCGGTGGTGGGAGTAGGAGGACCAGCCCCACTGCTGGAATTGAACCTCCATCCCAGTGGGCCGCAGTCCCGCGCACAACCACTACGCCACCGGGGCTCAGCCCGCGATGTTGTGTTTTTAAATGTGTATACTGTGTATACTGTAGAAAACCTGGAAACTGGTTTCAAAAGAAGAAAAACACTCCCCCCAGAGGGCAGTGATGCCAAAAAAAAAAAAGAAGAAAAACAAAGTCTCCACCCAGGACTAAGCCCTGCAAACAGTCTGGTGTCTGTTCCTCTAGCGCTTTCTCTAACCACAGGGGACACTTTCCCAAGTCCCAGGTGCAAGCAACAGCAGCTCATCAAAGGGGACCTCTCCATGAAATTCTCACATAGGCTAGGAGACACCCCTATTTCAGAAAAACTGGGTCACGGTACCTGGGAAATACTGCATATATTAACATTTCCGTTTGAGATTTGCAAAACTTGGAATGGTCCTGAGACTTGTTTTTGAGCACATGATCTGAACACATTTCTATAGTCTTTTACAGATGATATTCTTTGAGCAGCGCATTCCTCTACAAAAGGGAAAAAAGCCTTTTTCTCATCAAGACAGTATGCCATGGAGCATATCCATGCAGTGCCGAACAATAAAAAAGGAAAGGCTAGAAGTAAGCCCAAATCCCGTGACCTAGAGGCAACCTGGACTGACATCTTGGGGAGCATTTTCTGGGCTGCCTCTGAATGCAGATGTGCATGTAAACGATCTAATTTTAGGTCAATGGAGCCCTGTTATAAATGGTGGTCATAAAGAGAGCTTCCAAATAATAAATATAGATCTACTTCATTGTTTTTAAAGGCTGCATCATATTTCATTGTATGGCTGGGGCATATTTTATGAACCTGGTCTTCTGACAGACATTTAGGCTACTTCCAGTTTTTTCCACCACTCTAGCTACTATCTTTGCATTCTGACCAGTTAACTCCTTAGGATAGCATTTCTGGAAGTGGAACTCCCGAATTAAGTGCATCCATTTCAGATGTGGATATCCATGGCCACCACCCTCCACACAAGGGCTGTGTTCACAGTCCTTTTGCAGTCTATAAGGTGCTTCCTCTCCCTGACCTAAATGAGGAGTAAAATCTTTTCAGCAAGGCTCTCAAGACAATCCAGTAGGGAAAGCCGAGTCTTCAGCAAAGAGCTTCTTCAGAAGGAGAAGACAGGGCGCCGAGGGTGTGGATGGGGACAGTATGAGCGGGGGAGGGAATGCTCTTTTGTGTCAGAATTGACCTGATGGCAGGAAGTTTGGAATCTCTTATCACTTTGAAAGTCAGAGGCTGTATAAGGCAGAAAACTGTCCAAAAAGGAAAACTCGAGTATTTCCCACTAAAAGGAGAGAAAAAAATAGAAGACTATTCCCCGCCAGATATGGGAAATTATAAGACCCTCAAAACTGCCAAAACAAAACAAAAAACTCCCCGCAGAGTCCTCTCCTGTCTGGTTCTCTGGTCTCACTGAATCAAATAGGAAACCCATATACAGAACATAGTCTCACCCAGCCAACAGAAACGACTGCAATGCAAGAGACAATCCAACTCCTTTCATGGAGAAAACATTTGAATGGACATTTCTCCACAAAGGTAAACAAAGAGGCTTCAAAATGTTCATGGAAAAATATTAAATTTTTTTTGTGTGTGTGGGCATCACTGTCCTGGTGCGAGTAGGAAGCCCAGCCTTGCTCCTGGAGAGCTGCTGCTGGATTTGAACCGTCAACCCTGTGGGCCACAGTCCTGCACACTATGCCACTATGCCACCAGGGCTCAGCAAAATATTAGAATTAAAAACAAATTTTCTCCCAAATGTTTTGAAGCCCCTTCCTACAAATAACCAATGTGCTCAGCACTATTAGCCATTGGGGAAAGGCAAACCCAAACCATCGTGAGATAACCTCTTTATACCCCTGGGATGGCTGGAAAAAGGAAAATGAATGGCAGGATACAAAGAAATGGAAACCTTCCAGTGTTGCTGTGGGGCTGTCATATGGTAGAGCCACTTTGGGGAACAAACCGGCAGTTCCTTATAGCAGTACACTTAAGAGAATATGCCTAATGAACCCGTCGTTCAGCTCCACCGGGTTGGTTCTGACCCATAGCAACTCCATGCGGAGTGGAAGGAAACACAACTTGATCTGTGCATCCCCACAATTGCTCCTGTGTGAGAGACCACTATTCCAGCCACTGGAACATCCTGGGGCCTTCCTCTTTCTAGCTGCCCTCTCCTCGATCAAGCATGAACCTGCATGATCCAGCAATTCTCCCTTTGAGCCAAGAGAATGGAAGAGTCTTGTTCACGTGACATTTGTACACGAATGTTCACAGCACTGTTCATAACAGACCCCAAGTAAAACAGCCGACATAGTCTCTGAATGATGAACGGAGAGCCAAGTGCGGTGGCGCAGCTAGTCGATGAGCTGTATAAAGGAATGAAGGACTGACACATATTTCAGCACTGGTGAGTCTTATCAACAGTCTAAAGAAAAGAAGCTCAATATTGAAGGTTTCCAAGCATGCAGGGTTTCATTTCTATGGATAGATCATTCTCAGAGGTGACAAGGGGAAAGGACCAAGGAACATGGAGTTTCATTGGGGGATGATGAAAATGTTCCAACATTAGATACAGATGGCTTGTTGCATAACTTTGTGAATATAGTAAAAAAAATCACTGCATTTGCACACAGGCACAAAGGAGTTCAAGCATAGAGATGCCATCTTGATATTGAGGCCAGTGAGTCGATCCCAACAGAGTAGAAATGCCGTATAGAGTTTCCTTGGTTGTCACCTTCATGGACACTGATTGCCAGGCTGCTCTCCCTCTGAGCTGCTGGACAGATTCTAACTGCCCACCTATGGGTAAAGCAGCCAGATAGGCAACCGCTGCCCCACAAGGGGTCCGTAGGGCTACCATTTGACCCAGCAATTCTATTCCTAGGTATAATCAAGAATTGAAAAGATGTTTGTATAAAAACATGCATATACGTGAATGTTCATACCATCCTTATTCATCATAGCCGGGGTGGAGTGGGGGTGGAAGTAGCCATCCTTTCAACCACTGCTGAATGCCATGTCAGAGCTTAAATGCTGAGCTCTAGGTTTGCAGAGAGAGACCTGGTGGAGGAATGGATTATTCGGGTTACCTGGGCGTGCCCTTGATGGAACTTGGGGTGCTAGGGTCACATGGTCATGAGGAGTATCCCAACCAATGTGATTGGCATGTCCCGGAACCCATCTCGTGGGTTTTTCTCATCCACAACAGTGCGTGTATCCCAGTCACGATCCTGGTCCTGCCTTGGTTGTCTTGCCTGCGACTGTGATCCATTCAGCTGCAGCCAATCCTCACTTTGTGGCGATTTCCTTTGCTTCTCATGTGCTGGAGCCCTGGTGGCTGCTGGCTGCACATCAGGGTACTACCCTCGAGGTCAGTGGTTCGAAACCAGCCACCCTGACAGAGAAGATGGACTTTCTACTCCCATCAAGAGTAACCCTCCTACCCCACGGGGCCCCTAGGAGTCAGAGTCCACTCGATGGCCGTGGTGAGGTTGTTCTTTTTGGTATATAACCCTGGCTCTGTGTCTGTGGGCTCCACGATGGCCTCATGCTGAGGGTCGCTGGCAGCTGCATGATTTATCCTTGTCCTCTTTAATACTTCATAAAAGCCTCTAAAATATATTTGAATTGTGGGTTTTTTTTTCTCTCCTAGAACAAACTTAATAATAGTCATTAAACTGGAGGGAGAAAAGGAGAGTGTGTTAGTCCGGGTAGACTAGAGGAACAAATTTCAGAGACACGCATATAGGTATAAGGAAAGGGTTTATAGACAAAAGAAATGTGACACTAAGAAGGCATCCCAATCCAGTCCAGTGCAAAGTCATAAGTCCAATATTAACCCATATGCTCGAAGTCAGTCTATAAAGTCTGCTTCCGACTCAGGAAGTCACAGGTCAGTGGGTGCAGAATTCTGGCGCTGGCAGGGGTCTCCCCATGGCTCCTCGCTTCCAGGGCTCAGGTCCATCAATAGCATGCCACTCCAGCTTCAGAGGTCTGTCTTCATCAGGGCAAAGCCGTGTGGTCTCTCTGCTGGCTCCTCCAGCTTCTTGGAAGCTGCATCTTGTGTTGCCTGTGGTTAGTCATCTCTGAAACTAACTCCCAACAACTGGGGAAGATAGCTTCTCATCTTCACGAGGGAAATACCGCGAGATTTCCCAGTCTCACGTGAAAGCCATGCCCACACAGAGGCCTCATCGGCTACTCAATGTCTATCTCCAGATTAACAGGCCAGCCTCCACCCCTACATTTCAATCATAAAATTAACATAAGTACATGACTGCCACAGAGAGAAAATGCAAGTGTGCAGAGATCTCCACACAGCAAACCTGTGAAAACCAAGGCATGTGGTGACATCTGCAGAGAGCAATCCAGAGGCCCTCTTTGGACGTAGCGACATTTCCAGTACATTTGGTTCTTTCTTTCCAGGTCAGGAAAGAGAGGTGGAGGGGTGAGCACACTCAGCCAGGAAAAGCCTGCATTGGTCTCAATCAACCAAGGATTTTGCTCTAAATACTGAGTATAAAGCAGACCGATGATCACAAAGCTCCATGCAAACTTGACAGACAACAGGCAGGTCGGAGGATCAGTGAAGTCAGACTGAGGCCAGCATCAGTGCTTCTGTGGGGTAGGTGTCTGCGACAGACATTTGACAGTCTCTGCTGGCTGCTTTTCTCATCTCCATGCCCAACATGCCCACTGCTGTCGAGGGATAGACTTCCAAAGGTACACAGGATGCAGACAAATCCTCACCAACCGTGTGGTTCTGGTTGCCAGGTGGTCTGGGTTTATGTAGCGGAGTGTCACTCCTATCCGTTCCAGCAGGGGCACCACGAGGTCCTGTGTCCCTCTGGAGATCACAGTAAAGGGCTCTCCTGCCACGCCCTCAAGCTGTGTACACCAGGTGCGCATGGGCTTATCTTTTTAGGTGAAGAGTCCTTATGTAAATATGAGAGTCTTGCTCTTTGTACATGTACCGAATTAAGCATGTGGTTAGGCTTTTTGAACAATTCTAACAATAGGTAGGATGAATAGGAAGTAAAATTCCAAGCGTTTTGCTCTTAAGTTGCTTTCAACTCCCGGTGACTCTACGGGACAGAGTTGTCCCACTGGGGTCCCAAGGTAGTGGTCTTGATAGAAATAGCCTTGCATAGCCTTCTCCCAAAGAGTGGCTGCTGAGTTCAAATGACCAACCCTTTGCCTAGCCGCTGACCACAGAAACATGGCTAATTATAAGTAAGCGAACAAAAGAGAGACATTCTTAAGACTTGTTAAGTGAATGTTGGAAAGACTGGGCTTAAGTGTGGACTGCTGATAATCTTAGTAATCCAGGAATATTCTGCAGAATCGATAGGGATCGGGAGCCCGAGGCCAAAGACCTGGAGTAGGGTGGGCAGTCTCCCAGAGACTGAGGGAGTGTACTGGTTTATCTAGAGATAAAGACACAGAGATGATTCTGCTTCAGTTTGCAAATGCCCTCAGGTGTGTGCTGCAGGAAGAAGGCTGGAGGAGAACTAGGGCAGTGGTGCTTCATCTTCCTAAAGTCCTATACAGTTCCTCATGCTGTGGGGACCCCCAACCATACAATTATTTTTGTTGCTACTTCATAACTAATTTTGCTACCCTTATGAATCAACATGTAAATATCTGATATACAGGATGTATTTTCACTGTTACAAATTGAGCGTAATTAAAGTGTAGTAATTAATCACAAAGCACTGTGTCATTATATATTGTGAAGGGTTTTTATTGTTATTTTTTTTAGTGTCCTTTACTTCTTATTTACATTTGCCTACCCCATCATCAAGTAAGAGTTACGATGACTCTGGATGGAAGAGCCATGCCAAGCAATTTCACTTCACCACATCAGTCATAAAATTAAAGCTTATTTACACATACCCTCCTTTAGATAAAAAGTACAATAGTTTAAAGGCTATTTCAGCAGGATTTCAGATGACAAAAAATTAATCATGTTAGTATTATTGTTTGTTTTTTGAGGGGGCATCACTGCCCTCTGGTGGTGGGAGTAGGAGGCCCAGCCTTTGCTCTAAGGAGCTGAAATTGAACCTCTATCCCAGTGGGCTGCAGTCCCGCGCACAACCACTACACCACCAGCATGTTAGTATTATGTTAGTGGTTTTTTAAATTTAAATAATTTTATTGGTGAGCCCCGGTGGCGTAAGTGGTTGAGTGCGGGACTGCGGCCCGCGGGCTTGGTGGATCAAATCCAGTGGCGGCTCTCAGGAGCAGCACTGGGTAGCACCCATGACCATCAGAGGCAATGATGCCCCCCAAAAAGCAAAAAAATAGATAAATAAAAAATAATTTTATTGGGGGGCTCTTACAGCATTATAACATTCAATACATCATCTGTATCAAGCACATTTGCATATATGTTGCCACATTCATTTCCAAACATTTTCCACTTAAAAAAAAGGCTCCTCTTTTCCCTCCCCCCTTTGTTAAAAATGAATTATTTTATTGGGTACTCATATACCTCCCCTCATGATCCATACATACATCAATTGTATGCAGACCTCATTTGCACACTTGTTATCATCACTCTCAATACATCCTCCCTCCACTTAGGCCCCAGCTCCACCTCCCCATATTTCCCTTCCCCCCCATGAACCTTTAATAATTTACAAATTGCTATTTCATGTCACACACTATCCAATGTCCCTTCACGCACTTCCCTGCTGGCCATGCCCCAGAGAGGATGTTATATGTAGATCCCTGAAATTGGTTCCTGCTTTCTACGCTACCATCCCTCTACCCTCTATATTATGAAGTTTTTATTCTAATGACAGATCAATAACATGTTGCCTTGAAGCATGGCGTAGCAAGTGTAACAGTCTTCACACTGGGTACCTGTATGTGGGCATATCTGCACGTGGGCCGGTCCACCTGGAGACCCCAAAGGGGTCACCATCCACAGGTTGAGAACTGCTGAACAAAGGCGAGGGAGAAAAGTACCATCATGCCAGGTGACTTCTCCACTAGGAGGCATAGCAAAGTGAAAGCTGACCACAAAAGCTTGGTGGTGGTAGCACTAGATGTGGTCCATTCATGGACTGATATGTGATCTGTATTGCCCCCCAATCAAACGGTTTTGATAAAAACAAACCAAACCTGTCCTAGTTCCTTCCCCTACCCCCACCCTGCGGAAATCCCCAGAGGCAACTACTGTCCTTTGCCTCCTACTTAGAAATGCCCGCTTCTGCTGCTGGGCGGCAGTGCTTCCTATTGTAAGCAGGTAACCACCTCTGGGCGGGTTTGAACCAACCAAACGGAGGGCTAGTGTCTGTGTGCTGGGCATCGAAGGACTCTCAGCTCTGGGTGCATGGGCAGCAGGCAGGCACCAGGGAACTAGAAAACAAGTTCACCATCTAAAGGGAGGCAGGTTTTTGCCAGGATCTCTTTACACTCTTAAAAACCATGGAAGACAAAACGACTTCTGTGAATATGGCTCATATCTTATAAGTTAAAACTGAAGAAATTTTAATCGGTTTCTTAATCTGTTTTAAAAATAGTCCAATTGCATGTCAGCATGCATAATGTATGTTTGTGAAAATGAGGTATTTTTTTAAAAACTGGTGAGAAGCGTAGTATTGTTTTATGTCTTTGCAAATCTCTTTAACGGTGGTCTGAGTCGAAGACAGCTGGGTGCCCATAGTTGCTCCTGCCCTCAGTCTGGTAAGATCTGTTGTTTGGGTTGTATATGAAAAAAAAATGTGCATGAAGAAAATGTAGCCTCAGAGAGATATGTAGTTGGAAATGGGACAAGCCCTTTACTGGACTTTTCAAATATTACAGGTTATCTTCTTGGATTCTACCTCAAAATTTCTTGAGTGGCAGTTTCCTCAAGGTCAGTTGCATTATGGAATCTGAAACCCTATCAATGAAGTTTTTGAACTTGTATTAAAGTCCAGTCGTCTGTCCTATACTTTGAAGATATCGCTGTAAAATCATGCACCAGTCCTTTGGAAAACATTGGTTCACTACGCGATGTGGGCCTTCAAACTGTTGACACGTTTCCTAGTGCATTATTTTTTTAAATGACAGTTTTTGAATAAGATTTTTATTGGGCTGAGCCCCGGTGGCGTAGTGGTTGTGTGCGGGACTGCGGCCCACTGGGACGGAGGTTCAATTCCAGCAGTGGGGCTGGGCCTCCTACTCCCACCACCGGAGAGCAGTGATGCCAAAAAAAAAAAAGATTTTTATTGACTTATCTTACTCATACTAATATATCCCTTCCCATGCAGTTCTTTTGTTCAATCCCTTCAAGTGGGGCTGTACAACGAGCATTTGTTCATTCAACATCAGTCTCCTCAGAAAGATTTTCAATACTGGGAAACTGTGGCATTCATGGTGACAGACACTAGCTTCCCCAAATTCAGATTTTTACATGGAAGCTTGACCACATACCTGACCACATCCTGAACACATCTCTGTTGTTTTCCTATAGTGTCATCTCACGTGGGTCACTTGGGGGAAATGTCTGCTGCTAAAGACCCACGTCCAAAGTGTCCTCATGTCTGTCGGCCAGTTGTCCTTTCAAGAAAAAGGTTTTACACACACACACACACACACACACACACACACACACACACACTCGATGCAAGTCACCATCACACTTGGATTCAGAGCAGAAACATTTCATGCCCTTTCTCAGACTTGTCCTGCAGAACATCGAAACATTAGGTACTCAAGGTTTGAGATGAGATTTAATAGCATTAACCTCACAAAGAATGATACAATCCTGCGTGTAACTGTACAAAAAGCTATTGTGTGCCGCTTCTTCACAGCATTCTTCAGCGAGGCGGCATCTGCCTCCTTTGTTTGTACTGCAAGTTTGTGACAGAAATGAAAACAGCCAGTACAGTGGGTACCACAGCCCCGGCTTGGGCTAACAGGCCAGCTTTATCTGCCGAGCCTTTGCAACATAAGTGGCCATGTCAACCCTGAGAAAGTCACAAAACATCTTCACTTTGCAACAAAAACACCCAGGGACCCCCCCCCCCCAGAGGTCTGCAGCGCAGAGTTTGAGAACCAGTGGTCTGCGGCAGGAGTTGACAAACTCTCGAGACTGAAGAGCCAAGCCTGTCCCTCCTAACAACTTTAAAATCACTCAAGAGCCTTAAGTATGTTTTTCCAAACCAATGAAATCACCGTGATCTGAAAGAATCACCTTCGAATGTTTTCATTGTGACTTCAGAGCTGCACGTTCTCACTGGAAGAGCCACATATGGCTCACGAGACGCAGTTTGCCGACCCCTGGGCTAAGGCATCTAAGGCAGGAAGTGCCAGCTTTACTTCACAGCTTCTAACGGAGCCATGAGAACACAGTTGGATTGCAAACTACCAGGTCAGTGGTTCAAACCCACCAGCTGCTCATGAGAAAAAGATGGGGTTTTCTGCTCCTGTAAAGATTGACAGTCCCCCTAAAAAAAAAAAAATAGGGCCTAAGCCCCGGTGGCGTAGTGGTTGTGCGCGGGACTGCGGCCCACTGGGACGGAGGTTCATTTCCAGCACTGGGGCTGGGCCTCCTACTCCCACCACCGGAGAGCAGTGATGCCCCCCCCCCAAAAAAAAAAAAAAAAGATTGACAGTCTTGGGCTGAGCTCCGGTGGTGTAGTGATAATGTGCAGGACTGCAGCCCACAGGGTTGACAGTTCAAATCCAGCAGCAGCTCTCCAGGAGCAAGGCTGGGCTTCCTACTCCCACCAGGGCAGTGATGCAAAAAAAAAAAAAAAGATTGACAGCCTTGGAAACCTATACCAGGTTGCTGTGGGTTGGAATCGGCTCTGTGGGAATCCACTTGATGCCAGTGTGCTTTGCAAGTCCCCCTACCCTGCCTGAGACCCTTCCCTCTCAGCTGAGGAACAAAGCCTGCCTTTTTCTGCTAAGGTACGGTCAGTAACACAGCTGTGGGGTTATTCACATTGTGAACTGCTCAGAGTTACCAAACACCAAGATGGGCAAGTTTGTCCTCTTAGGAGTAAATCTGGATGTGCTAAGAAAGCTATCACAAACTTATTTCAGCGCAATTCTGATCACGGCCTACCTCTGCCATTACATTCTGTGATCCTAGGATGTAATTATCTTTCATTGCCTATGAGAACCACCGTGTACTTTTGAATAGCAGGCAGCAGCCCGTGCCGTAACTTGCTCACCCCTTTCTCCTCTAATGATCACAGCTTATTTTATTCTTCAAGTATTCTCAGAGTAATTAAACAGCAGGCTTATTATACGGCATATTCAAATGTTAATGTGCACACTGTACTGAAGCTATTGTGAGACCCATTTTGCTCAGGAGCTAAAATTATGCTGCCATTCTGCATGGTGCTAGAGGTTCTGTGTTTAAAACCTGTTTCCTGCCTGGAAGGAGCCAAGGTTATTTCATTTGACTCCCGAGCGAGAATCAGGAGGGGCTGACACTTCATATAGAACCAGGGCACCGCCTGGGATCCACCAGTCCATGGCCTGCATTTTTTGAACTGGCTGTTTATTGCCACGGAGACCATCCGTATTTGAGCAGACTGACTTTGGGGTATGGTTGACATACTTCTCCCAGGGCGAACCACCTTCTGTCTCCATGTCGCCATCAGAAGTTGGAGTTTTAACAACTGCACAGATTTGGCTCAGACAAAGCTGAAAAATCTGCTCGATGTTGACTTGACTGTATGTTGGCTGGTTGGTTTGTTTGGGATGTAAACATCTCTTAACAAGCCACTCAACACTTCTACCACTGTGATGTGCTTATTTATACTGGGGAAGAAATCCCCTTCTCCTGGTTTCCAATTTTTGTTTTTTCATCATCCTTAATAGAGATCCGTATCCTTAAGCAATACTTCATCAGCATCTCCTTCCACCTGGCCCTGGTCAACAGTCACAGATGTGGGTCTCTGGCCATTTCAGGCCAGTGAGAGCTTCTTTGGCATCTGACTTATTTTATATTCAGTGGGATGTTCCACTCACTCAGTGGTGCTCCGCTCTGGGGAGTCTCAGAGAGCAGGTCTGCTCCCAGGTTCTGGAATGGTCCTTCAGAGATGCACAGGGACTCCACCCCACCGCCCAGAGTCTAGGTCTTCTAAGGGTCCATGGTCCCTGCCACTCTGACAGGTTGTTGTAGATCGGTGGGTGCCATCCGGTCACTTCCAACTCACAGCACCGCCCAGCCCCACGCTGTCCTCACAATTGTCGTCTTGTTTGACACCATCGTTGCAGCCACTGTGTCCACCCAGCTGCCAAGGGCTCTCCTCTTCACTGCCCCCTCCTTTACCAAGCACGATGTTCTTCTCCAGAGACTGGTCTCTCTGGACCACATGTTCAAAGTGGGTGAGAGGAAGTCTTGCCTTCCTTGTTTCTAAGGAGTTTTCTGGTTCTTCTTCTTTTTCTTCCAAGACCAATTTCTTTGCTTTTTTGTTTGTTTGTTTTGCCAGTATGCCAACCCTTATCAAATGAATTGGTTTTTCTTTGGTCTTTGGTCTTATTCAATGTCCAATATTCATAGGCAGATGAGGCCATGGACGATACCATGGCTGGGGCCAAGCACACCTTTGTTGTCAAATTAAAGCCATTGCTTCCCAACACTTGATTATCGTGGTCATGCTCTCTCAGTTTCTCAAAGCTCCTGCTTAAAGTGAAATGCTCAGGCCCTGAAATAATGATTCAGGGGTGGCCTGAACAGTATGTTACTTGCAGAGCGATATGCCTGCTAACACTTTCCAAGATGATATGAATTTCCTGCTAAGTCTCCTATAGCACATATCAAGGCATAAGCAGTTGGCTATTTTGACCCAAATACAAGATCTAAAATTTATCATTATTACCTTTCCTGATGGTGAATTCGGCTCACTGTTTTGACCTGTCAAGATCCTAGGTATTTGGATTTTTCCCTTCCATCCACAAATGTAATCAATATTGCTATCCTCATTTCAATCACAGTTTAAAATGCCTAACAGGAAAGGTCTCAAGATAGAACCACAAGAGACTACAAAGCAAAGTGTTCACTGCCCAGTTCCAGCCTCTGTTGGCATCCCCTCCAGTATACCTCATCCCAATTGTCCTTTCCTCTCACTCAAGTTGTCATCAAAGGCTTGTGTTCAGGTGACAAGGTGAGCAGTTCAAAACCACCAGCCTCTCTATGGGAAACAGGTGAGGCTTTCTACTCCTGTCAAGAATGACAGTCTAGGAAGCCCACAGGGGCAGTTCCACACCGTCCTCGGAAGCGACTCCGTGGCAGGGCATTTGGTTTGGGGATTTTAGCAGGCTGGTGTCAGTGGTGTGGAAGAGAAACAGAAGGAAGGGGTGGGAGAAGGGAAAGGAGCCCATGAAAGATCCAACTGGGCAGGACGGGGTTTTATGAAGTGACTGTAGCTGGGCCCACCTTACTGCACAGGTTGGGGAAGTCTGAAGGCTGAGACAATCAAAAGATATCTGGGATTCGGCTGAGATGAACGAGAGAGGAAATCGATAATCAGGAAACAGAGCCCACGCTGGAATCTGGAAGGTGGCCAATTAGTGCATCAAACTGGAGGGGGCAGGCAGAAGAGGACAGAACCAGGCAAGGACCCTTAGGAGAATGAAGCAATGAAACAGAATCCGAGGCTGCTAGGTAGACTCCAAGGCTGTACTCACTATTCAGGACAGTAGCCCCCAGCCACATGTGGCCATTCAAATTTAGATGAATTAAAATGTATTTAAAAATTCAGTTCCTCTGTTGCATTAACTCCACTACAAACAGGCAGTAGTCACATGTCTAGTGGACAGTGCAGAAGAACATTATGGAAGGATCCTTACACAGGTTCTGTGGACTGCTCAAGAGCATTCTAGGGACCCTTGGAGAGAAGGGTCAAACTAGAGTGATTGTCCTATGCCCTTGCCTGCCTTTGAGATCCAGTTCAAATATCAACTTTTGTAGGAATCTGCCCCTCTGCGCGGTCTGTCATTGTCTGCTCTTGGCAGCAGAGTGGGCTGAGTGACGTCATTGTTGGCAGGAATACCAGGAGCTGCTAAATGGTACGTTCCAACCCATGGTGACCCCACACGCTAGTCAAACTCAAAGTCAGCAACCAGCCTACGAGCAGGATCACAATGCCTTTCTTCCATGGTGTCAGTGGTGTGTGTGTGTGTGTGTGTGTGTGTGTGTGTGTGTGTGTGTGTGCGTGTCAAACTGCCAACCTTGACTTTAGGGGTTGAGGATCCCAGGGCTGTGAAACTCTAGGCCTCTGAGCCCATTCTGGATCATAGAGGCCCTGTAGGACAGGGGAGAACAGCTCCATGGGGTTTCTGAAGCTGTACATCTCCAAGCAGGGCCCTCTTTCTTCCGAAGGGCAGCTGAAGGACAGGAACAGTCAACCTGCGAGTAGTCCACACTTCACCCACACCGTACCGTCAGGGCTCCTTCGACATGGATCTGGAGAAGGCTTCACTTGAAACCTTTCATGTCCAACTTATAGTAGAATTGCCCCTTTGAGTCTCTGAGGCAGAAACTCTTTCCGGGAGCAGAAAGCCTCATCTTTCTCTCCAGGAGTGGTTGGCCTGTTCGAATTGCTGACCTTGGGATCAGCGGACCTATGCCACCAGGGCTGTATAATCTGAATCCTGCAACAGGTATTTGTCAAGTGTATGTGAAAATGCTTCAAAGCCATGCATCAGGTTTTCAGCAGCTTTTTCCTCCAATGTGAAGTGGGGAGCCGGGTCCTTTGGAAGGGGCTGTGAGAAAGAGGAAGCCCTCGGTGAGATGGACGCACACACGCAGCTACTGCATCAATGGGCTCAGGCAGAGGAACAATTGCAAGGATGACGGGGACCGGGCAGCCTTTCGTCCTGTGCTGTACTGGGTCGCTGTGGGTTGGAGCTGGTTCCACGGCACTGAACAACAACAACCCAGGGGTGGCCTTCTTCTGTTTAGGGAAGACACCTTCCCTGACCAAGCAGCTCAGTTTGGGGGAGGGAGGAAGCCCAGTCAGCTAGACCTGTTGACCACACCTTGGCGGCCTTACCTCTGTCGCTGCAAACACATTTGTTGCCCAAGCTTTTGACCCACGTCCCCAAACACTGTTTGCCCGGCAGTCAAGAAGTTGAGATCCAGGTCTGATGCGCTCGATGCCAGATATCTTGTCATCTTACCTGTGGTGCCTTGCTCAATGTTTAGTCTGCCTTCCTTAGCTTTTAATTTCCTGTTTCAGAAGCTTTTAGCATTTCCAATAATATTTATCAACGTTACCTTCTACATCGCTCTAGAATCTGTCCCTTCCTTCAATAACCCTCAGCCAATTTCTCATCTCATCTTTTCTTCCCAGGCCCCACACTGCCACCTCCATTCCTGGGAATTTCACCTGACCGTGGCCCTCTCCTCCCCAAACCCTTCCCTGCCTCCTCCATCAGCATGCAGGCTCCTTGGGCCGAGACATGGACAGAACTGTGTCCTGCAAAATATGTTCCGTAAATCCTAACCTCTGTGTCTGTGGTTCTGAGGGAGAAAGAGGAGTCTGTCTGTTCCCGTAAAGTTTCACAGTTTCAGACGTGCTGAAGAGCCCTCTGTCTGGCCATTTCCACGGCTCTGAATGGACTCAGGAAGAAGGGATTTGATTTCCCTTTTTTTTTTTGGGGGGGGGTGGTGGGCATCATTGCCCTGGTGGGAGTAGAAGGCCCAGCCTTGCTCCTGGAGAGCTGCTGCTGGATTTGAACTGCCAAGCCAGTGGGCCGCAGTCCCGCATTCAACCACTGCGCCACCGGGGCTCAGCCCTTTGATTTTCTTTTTAGGTCATGCCAGTGGTTGTAGTCCCTTTGCAGAATGGGCTGTCGGTGAGACAAGATTAGTGTGCCTTCAGTCAATCTCTTGCGGTGATTCACAAAACCCCCAACCCGAGTCCCTGCCGCCATCTGATTGCTTTCTGAGTCCTTTGGGATTCCGAGACTCAATCTTTGTGGGAGCAGATGGCCCCCTCTCGCTCCCCTGAATCTGGGGGCTCTGGATCGCTGACCTTGCAGTTAGTACCCCAACTTACAGCCCGCCAGACCATTAGAGTGCTTCACCAGGCTCCTGACAAGAAATAAAAACCGAAAACACAAGCTCGCTGTCCTGGAGCCAATGCCGACTTCTCGATCGAATAGATCCTGCCATCTTCCAGATCCTAGAGAGCGGGGCAGAACTGCCCACCGTGTGTTCCTGAGACTGTAAGTCTCTACAGAATAGAAAGTCCCAGCTTTCTCCCAAGGAGTCACTGGTGGCGTCACATACACTACACCACCAGGACTCTCAAGACATGAAAGGGGAAGAAGCAGAGGTGAGGAGCCTCCCTCTCCCCCCCAGCACACACACGTTGGTATGTCTGTTTTAGCAGCACTCGAGAACAGAGACAGGCTCTAACCGCCTGTCTGGGAGCTCCGCTGTCACAGGCTCAGAGCCAACAGGCCTTCTCCTGCCTCTGGCCCTTGCCTTTCCCTCTCTCTGATTTGCTCCCCAACTTTCCCCGGGGAATCTCTACACCCAGTCTACATCTCACCTCCTCTAAGAGGTCTTCTCTGAGGCTTGGGGGGGGGGTGGGATTTAAGGGATCCATCTGCTCGGCCCCCAACCATGTGCAGGCGGGGGTCCCATGTGCTGGTGTCTCCTACTAAACTGTGAGGTCTGCAGGGCAGGCAGTGAGTCTGACTCAGCTCCTCTCCCTGCAGCCAGCGCCGGACCTGACTCATAACCGACACTCACCCAGCATCTGTGAGCCTGGCAACAATCAGCACCATTGTGTGGGCCCACCAGGACTGAGAACTCTGACGGTGGACTCCTCTGTGGCTGACTGCCACCGCTCCTTAGCTCTCACCCACTCAGACAGCGATCTCTGGACAAGAGGCCCTGGTGCTGGGGAATGGGGGGCCCAGCAAGAGGCCTGCAGCTGCTCCCACTGAAAGCCCCACTGTCTCCTGGCTGTTCCTGGGCACACACTGGGACCTGCCCAGCTCCGTGCCTTGTGGGCCTGGGAAACACTGGACGCCTTGGATGTTTGAAGCTCGAGGCAGGATTGGGGCCAGAGTGGAGAAGCTTCTCAGGAGAATGGAGAGGGGTAAATGAAGCCTTGCTACTCTGCTTCTTATGTAGCCTGGGCAGGGCCGGGTGTCCTTGGCTATGGGTTTTAAGAGTCAGCAGCAAGAATTTCTGTATTTTAAAATGCTCACAATATTAATTTCGAAGAGACGTCTGCTTTGATTATCTTCTTGAGCCCATTATCCATCGGAAGGGGCAGGCCCAGCTGCGCTGGGGTTGTTATTTGCATATATGGACTCTCCCGAGCGGGAAAGTGATGTGCCCATGATGGCATTATGAAGTCACATATCCAGGGTCAGGAGGTGATGATCAGAACCGTAACAGGTGCGGGTGGTGGAAATCAGTCTCGTAAATGTTTAAAATCAGAGGACACGGAAGAGGACCCAGTTCTGACAAGGTTCCTGCCAATGCCCTTGCCGAAGAACAAAGCATTGTGCACGCATTTCAACAGGGTACATGTGGAAGGAAGCTCATAGCAGCTCCGTGGAAGCAGATGTTCTGCTAGTTTCTGATTCAGAATCCAGGCTCCAGGTACCCCCAGCCCCCGCCGGCCCCCCCCCCACTTTTCCAGAGGGATGCTCACTCCCTTGATGTGTGCTAACTACGAGAGGAAACACATCCTCCGAGTGGAGGCATCCTTAACAATAGTGTGTAATGTCCCATTTTTGATTAAATGCAGAAGCCCAAGGCTGTGCAGCAGAAGATTTATGAGTAGTTGTGGTTGTGATCATCTTTGGGGATGGTGATTCTATCAGAAAGTAGTCTAATTGACTTGTCTCTGTTATTATTGACAACAATGTAATTGACAACTAGTATCTCTTTGTTTACCCATGGCATCTGGGCACTTAACCGCAAGAAGACTCCAGTGGGCGTCTCGTTGATGGGTTTCTCATTACGGAGCATTGGGCCAAGTCGGCCGCCGTCTCCTTTTCTTCCAATGAAGCACCAGACTCCCCTCTCCCCGGCCCTGTCGGGACCATGCAAGGCCAACTTCCTAAAGCCAAAGGGGCTCAACTAGCCATCCAGAGGACCAGGTGGACATACAGATGCCCAAAGAGCTTTATGGTCCTCCATGCACCCAGGTGCAAACCGTGCATGGCAGCAGACCAGTTCTGACCCCGGGCTCCATCTATTACAGGTGCCCACAGCTGCCAGGAGAATGGATTCGGCAAGACATCCCTGCCTGCTGGAGTCACTTCTCTTCTCCCGTCCTCCCTCCCCCACAACCTGGCTAAAAATACAACCAACCAAAGTGTCACTGGGGGGGAAAAAGCCTAACATTTGCTGAACAGATTGTGGCAGAATATCAATTAGCTAAGTGTTGAGTATGCAAACATCCCCCATGCTAACTCAGTTGGAGGAAGATGAACAGTGTGTCAGAGAAGCAGGGAGTTGGGCAGGCTGCCCCAGGGGTGGCTGGCCAGAACGGGGCAATGGGTCTTGAAGTCCTCCATGTGGCAGCAGTCTTAGCCAGAGGCACCTCTGCCGCAAGTGGTTTAGGTGACTCATTTACTGAGAGTGTCCCTGGGAGAAGAGGCCCAGGAGCTGGTCTGCTAAGGACTGCAGACTAGGAGCCTCTCTGATGTGATTCTGCTTTGTCCTGGAGCCTCTGTTCATGAGGATGGAGTCAACCGCTCACAACAGAAGCCACCACCACACCACAGACCGTGTACCTGCCAGGCGGCACAACCATGGGTGGGATTCAAGTAATCAAAAAAAATTATTATTTCATAAGTTAAGACTTAAATAAGAACAATAAAAGAGGCACGCAAAATTAGAATGGGTTAAAAGAAAGTTTTGCTGTAAGAACCCCCAATAAAATGTTTTTTTTTTATAAGGCAAGCTTTAAAATATTTTTTTTGTATGTTTTTTGTTTTGGTTTTTGGGGGGCATCACTGCCCTCTGGTGGTGGGAGTAGGAGGTCCAGCCTTTGCTCCTGTGGAGCTGGAATTGAACCTCCATCCCAGTGGGCCACAGTCCCACGCACAACCACTATGCCAATGGGGCTCAGCCCCAAGCTTTAAAATGTTAATGAAAAAATATTAAATAATACTTGACCAAAAACAACAAAAGCAAAATCAATAAACTGTTATTTAAAGATATGTCATATTGCTTCTTGATTAGCATTCTCTTTTTTTTTTGGGGGGGTGGGCATCACTGCCCTCTGGTGGTCATGGCAGCTACCCAGTGCTGCTCCTGAGAGCCGCCACTGGAACTGAACCACCAAGCTCGCGGGCCGCAGTCCCACACTCAACCACTTATGCCACCAAGGCTCAGCCAGATTGGTATTCTCATTTGGCAATATTCTTTGCTTTGCTCCAAGCACCATGGACTGTCGGTGCTTAACCACCTTTCCACGGTAGGATGAGGGTGCCATTCCTTTAGAGGTGGGTGAGTTAGACAATAGTCACTGGGCTTGATGTATTAGAAACAACTAGGCGACAAAAGACAAACCCCTTTCTGCTTCTGCTGAACTTACAGCCGTTGTTCTATTGTTCTTGGAACACTTTTTAGCTCCCTGAGCGCATTCAGGTATTGCATAATTTACTCATAGCATCTTGTGGGCATTTGGGGTCTAGCACAAAGCTGGAACAAATGACTGTGTCACCCTCTGGTTGTTTGACACCTTTTCTCTTTTTTTTTTTTTTTTTTTGGTTTTGGAGGCATCACTGCTCTCCGGTGGTGGGAGTAGGGACACCTTTTCTCTTTATGTTCTATGTTTGTTTACTGAAGTAACAGGCACAAGGGAATAAAAAATGTACCATCTCATCAAAAGTATAATGACTTTAATGAAATGAACAAGCAGATATGACGAGCATAGTTCTGTATAATCTTTTATACCCATGGGTGGGACAGAACCAACATCAATGCAGGCACTGAGCATAAGCTGCTGCACAGAGGGACATTAGAAAAGAGAAAGGGATGTAAATTGGCCATTTCCACCCTCGTGGCTGCCCCACCCCCTACCTTAAAGAGAGCCCCCATTACAAGTATGGCCATATTAGCCACAGGTCAGTGAATGCCACAGAAAGTTAGATATCACTCAGAAAGAAAATGCTTTGAAAATGGTGACGACAACATATGAAATGTGTTTGATACAACTGATGTATGGATTGTCTTAAGAGCTGTAAGAGCCCCCGATAAAATAATTAATTTTAAAAAATAGATATCCATTCTGCAGAACCGGTGTGAACCAGCTAAACCCCACCTCTGGGCTGAACCGTTGGGGAGGTGCAGTTTGTCAGTTGCAATCCCTTTCACGTAGGGCCTTGTCTAGTTTTTCCAACTCTGAACTCCAAACTGGGTGGACGGAAACTCACTGCCAGCAGGGAGCCAATGCTTCTAAACAGACGGGCTGAAGCATCGCATTAGGTTCTAGCATGCATTCTCTGCAAGGGACGTGAAAACTCCAAGAGGCAAAGATGGTCTCTAAGAGGCTTGTGTTATGAACTTAACCCAGAGACACCTTGGAACAGAGCTGTGGTGATCATCCTTCTGAAAGCCGTTGTCGTGGACGCTCTGTGGAGCTGGTCTGCTCTGACATGAGGGGACATCAGGAGAGGAAATCCACTCTGTGCCAAGGAACATCGAAGGGAGTGCCTAGTGTTTCCCCAAGGCCCCCCGGGGCAGCAACAGCCAGCCGTCAACAACAGGCCAAGTGGTGATTTGGGTGGGTACTAATGATAAATCAGGCACTTTGGTTTTAGATTTGGACATGATCTAAAGGAAGAGAATTCTGGGAAATGAAGAGACTTTTCTGATGGATTAATTACCTAAGTCGGCATTTCCCAAGATGCTATAAGCATACTAATCACGGCCGTTTTACATGAAATCTCTTTTATTTTAACATTTCCAAATTGAATGTGTCTTAGAAGAAATAGAATGTGCTATACCTCACACCTGTGACCTCATAGATGCTATCAGGGTTTTCTGTTTATAATGCTAGTCGAACATTTCAAATGCTTTCAGTTAAAATAGGAGTTTATTGGCAGGAATGTTAGTTAAAGAACACGACAGGGGATATTACTACAAGAGTAGTACTGTGGTGAAAAAAAAGACTATGGCGAAATCATGAAATTGGAGTGTAAGCAATTGATAAGTTTGTAAACAGGCATCCTTGGTGGTTACGAGTTGGATAGCCAACTGCAAGGTCAGTGGTTCAAAACCAGCAGGCACTTTGCGGGAGAAAGATGAAATTACGATCCTGAAACCCACAGGGGCAGTTCTCCCCTGTCCTCCAGGGGGGCTATGGATTGGAATGGACTTGGTGGCACGGAGTTTGTGTTCTTTTGGGAAGTCCAGGGATAAGGTGTGTGGACCGGTAGGCAAGAGGGTTTAGAATGCCAGACAGGAGGGGGAAGAACTGTCAGAGAATTTGGATTCCCTTGAGTGAGTGAACATCTTACTGACTTCCCTCTGCCTCTTCGTGTCTTTAGCTATACAGTAACTTCAATGTGTTGCTTGGCTTTGCTCTCTGATGATTCCATATGTCACTTTGTGGAGATAACAAATAATTCTGGGCTGAGCCCCGGTGGCGTGGTGGTTGTGCGTGGGACTACGGCCCACTGAGATGGAGGTTCGATTCCAGCTCCATGGAGCAAAGGCTGGGCCTCCTACTCCCACCATCTGAGGGCAGTGATGCCCCCTCCCCCCCAAAAAAAAGATAAAAAAAATAATTCTAGTAAGAACTAATGAAGTGGGACTTCAAGAGTGTGCCAGGCCTGGGTGCAAGATGCTTTCCATAAGTCTCAAACCAAACAAACTGACAGCCATTGAATAGAGGCCAACTGTAGCAACCCAGGGTAGAACTGCCCCAATGAGTGTCTAAGACTGTGACCTCATCTTTCTCCCAGAGAGGAACTGGAGGTTTCAAACTGCTGACCTGCTACTGCTATGACACCAGGGCTCTTTAACCACCCTCGAGGTAGGTATTAGGATACCCATTCTGTATACAAGGGAGGTGGAGCTAGAAGAGTTCAGGTATGAGAATCTTACCACACAGAAGCTGATTTGGACCAAGACATGATTTCAGAGCCTGTTTCTGCCCTCTAGCCTCACCGTGTCCTGATAGTCAACTCTTGTCCAACCTTCAGAACTGAGCTTGTCACGAATTTCTTCCATAATATGCTCTGACTTTATTCCTCTGTCTGGTTTAACTGTTATTCCTCTGCGTTCCTGTAACCTTCTATGTATGTCTTTTTTTTTTTAATTGCCTTTCTAGCCTCAAACCATTGTCATAGAGCCAGTTCCCATCCCCAGTGCCTCTCTAGAGTCTTCAAGGCCCTATGGAAGCAGACGGCCACATCGTTCTGCCCAGAGATGCCAGTGGGTTCAAAACACCAACCCTTGGGTGAACAGCGCTGCACCATGCACCAGGCTCTTTTGTGCTCAGAACTATGTAGGTCTCAGGTCAGAGTAGACAGTCACAAAATAAGTGCATAGAAGGAAAGAAATATGGAGAAGAAAAGGAAGAAAGGAGAGGATTAGGAAAGACAATATATGCGATGGAATACCCCACCTCAAACAGAAAAATTTTCATGATACACATTTTCGCTAGGTGAACTTCGACCAATTTGCTCTGAGGTAGTGCACCCAGTGGCATCGCCTTGGAAGGTTCTTCTTGGTCACAGTGACTTTTTGGTAAAAGTAGTCTTGCTTAAACCTCATTTTTTGTGATGACCAATTTAAGAGAACTGCATGTGACTGTGAAATTTTGTTTCCTGTTCAGGAAAAGTGCTGGAGGAACTGTTGTGATGTTGAACACAGCTTCCCAAGACAGCGTTATGGGAAAAGCTCAAGCATCTGAGTGGTTTTCTCGTTTCAAAACAGGTGAAATGTTGATTGATGACAAACTTCATTCTGGGCATCTATTTGATCAAATACTGTTGTTCCTATTTACCTTCCAGTCCATTGCTACTAATGTAGAACTGAAAGGGAAGAAACATGGGGCTTCCAGGTGCCAAACATCCAGCTCTGCTACTTACTCTGTGTGGGACTGAGGGCACAGGCTCAATGTCTGCCTTAAGCTTCTTCCTCTATAAGTTAGAGGTGTAGTTCTGGATGGAGCTGTGTCTGTCCCAAATTGATGTTGTCAATCCTAAACCCTATACCCGTGGCAATCATCCCACTTAGACATGGGCTGTCTTTGTTATGCTAATGAACAGGATTAGGATGAGAACCATTTGTTCTCATTAGGACAGTGTGTCCTAAACCAATCTCTTTCTGAGCTAGGCAAGATACCGAATAAGCTCGCAAAACAGAGGTGGGGGAGGAGGGTGCTAGCCCTTAGGAAGATCACCCACAAGCAGAAGCTTTCCAGAGACAAGGCCCTTCCCCCAGAGCCGACAGAGAGGAAAAGTCTTTTCCTAGACCAGGCCCTGGCGTTCAGACCTGGAGCCTCTTTAACGGTAAGAACATACACGTCTGTCCTAGCAGCACGGGAGCACTTGATAGAGTTTAGTGCTGCCCCAGCAAATTCCTGCAGTGTGGAAATGGTTTGGGAATGAAGCAATAATGGGTGGGAGGGTTTTAGATGTTTAATAGCTAAAGCCCACCAGTGTTCTGTCCCTTTGTCAGACTGTGGTGGCTTGTTCAATGCTCCGCCATTGATCAAGAGGGCTCATCCCTTGAGAAGGACAAAATGTTGGGTAAAGTCAGTCCAGAGGAGGAAGGCCTTCACTGAGATGGATTAACTCTGTAGCCTCTCTGTGTGAAACACTCAGGAACTGAGACCTCTCAGGGTCAGGAAGACACCTTGCAGAATGCTGTGAAGACTGCATGGATTGTCTTACAGATGGTACATAGAACTAGGGGCCATACTGCAACCCATTGGCTTGGTGGTTCAAATCCAGCGGTAGCTCTCCAGGAGCAAGGCTGGGTAGCTCCCAAGACCACCAGAGGGCAGTGATGCCCTCTTCTCCCCCAAAAAATAAATAGATAAATAAAGACAACAAAAAAAAGAATGTTTAAAAAAAATAAATAAAATGGTGTCTGTGAAAAAAATTCATGTTACTGTAAAATAAAAATTAAAAAGTGAAACAAATGTAACACTCGCCCTCCCAGTCCTCCGTAACACTCATATATGTATATATAAACACACGCACACACACACACACATATATATGCTCATTGTCACTGAGTCAATTCTGATCCACAATGATCTTATGAGACAGGGTAGAACTGCTTATAAGGTAGAGGGGTTTCCGAGAAACTGACTGTACAGGGTAGAAAGACTCAGTGCCTCTGCTCTTTCTAGAAAGAATGATAGGAATGAGAAGAAGCAATACCCCACCTCTCTCCTCCTGTGGCAGCACTGTGAAGCACTCCAGACCGTTTGGAAAGATTGTTATAAAAATCATCACATCACGCTACTTTCTAACTGCTGTTGTCTATTACCTTCTATTAAATTATCTACCCCTTGAGACCAAACCCTTCTGCTTGATTCCTCTGTCTCCAATCTTTAGCAAAGGGCTTGGCAGAAATGTATACCATATATCCTCATGGATAAGCCAGCTTTCTCAGCACACTTTTAATGCAGTTTTTCTGGTAAAATGAGGTGCCTTGGCTGATATCCAGTTCAGTTTATATTCGAGTATATGTGGTATTCCACAAATGTTTGCTGAATGAATATAGTAGAAAACATATGCATGCATGAGCAAAAATTTTAGAACTTTTGTGATGCTCACTGTGTTAGTCCAGGTCAACTCGTGTGTGTATAAGAAAGAGCTTTATGTAAAGAGTAATTGTATATTAAGAAGACATAAAAAAAGAAAACATCCCAGTCCAGATGAAGTCCATAAAAGCAATATTAGCCTCTACATTTGAAACCAGTCTATAGATCCCTCTTCAGACTCACGAAACACATGCAATGATGCCAAATGCAAGATCTCAGGCCAGTGGGTGGAAGGTCTTGAGGATCCAGTGGCAGGGGAAGCATCTCAGCCATGGCAGGGGTCTCCATGAGACTCCTCCAGCCCCCAGGCTCTTCCCAGGGGCTCCTTGTGGCTTGTCAGCAGGAATGTCTCACAAGGAGAGTGTGTGTCCTGCCTCCCGGGAGGAAGACAGGAGTTCTCAGAATACCCAGGAGAAAGCCAGTCCCGCCCAGAGGCCTCATTTGCTATGACCTGCTTGACAGGCTCGACTCTACTCCTTCCCTCACGTTGACAGGAGATCATGTAACCATCACACTCACTATAAAAATGGTTCCGATAATATGATTATAGGCCAGAAAGGCGAAGTCACATCTAAGTAGGAAAAGGGACCCAGTGGTTAAGGCTTTGACTTCAAACATCCTTGGTTTGGAATGTTGGCTCTGCCACATACTTGCCTATGTGACTTAATCTCTTTCAACCACAGTTTCCTAGTTGGTGAAATGGGGATGATCTTGGTTTGGAGAACTAAAGGAGACGATGCCAGTCCATGCTATGGGCTTATGACGAACATCTCACCATGGCACTGGCACTACCTCCACCCGTGCCATCACAGTCACCATCACAGTCACCATCATCAAAGGCTTTATGATGGCGCCCTTACTCTTTGCAGGAGGAGATAAAAGGGAAGCACACCAGGCTCAAAAGGCTGTGGGTGTTAGGAAGATTTACACAAAGCAAGAAGACAAGTGGGACTATTTGACTGGAACAGAAAGAACTTTCAGGTAAGGAATAAGAGAGAAGATCGTGAGGCTGGTCTTTAAGGCCAGGCTGTACAAGGTTGCCTAGTCTGTAGGCTATACTGAGACTTCACAGGCTTCTCAGCCGGGTGGAGACTCATTCAGAGTTGGCTGCTGGAGGAATGTTCTGCTGTTTGCGTGGGGTGGACTGGGGAGCCGGAGAGAGATGGAATTAGACAAACCACTTCTGTGGCTTCTCCAATTCTTCCAATGAGTTGTTGAAGTCCCCCCTGGGTAGTTGTATACCTACTGTCCTCTGTCATCAAGTCAACTCTGATTCATAGTGACCCTTCAGGACAGAACAGATCCACTCCTTTGCACATCTTCATGGAAGCAACCCGCCTCTTAGGTACCGGTACGTTTGAACTGCCGACCTTGCAGTTAGCTGCCAGTAGGTAACGGAGACGTGGGGTGGGAGAGGCAGATCGATCTCAGAGTCCACTGGGCGATGGGAGAGCAGAGGGACAGAGTGGAAGGTGCTGTGGACGGCTGGGAGCACAGCAGTGCTAGCTATGAGAAATAAAGGACAAAGGAGAAGGCTTTTAGGGGGACTCAATTTGTTTTCAGTTATGCTAAGTTTGAATGCAGGAAGACGTCCAGGGAGTGGGTTGTTTTTTTTTTTTGAGTGGGGGGGAGGGCATCACTGCCCTGGTGGGAGTAGGAAGTAGGGAGTGGATTTTATCCAGCAGACACTGGGAAAGGTGTTCAAAGAACTCAGACAAGGGATGAAGTCTTGTACATCTACTCAGATGTGCACAGAAGAGATCTGTGGAGAGGCGAGAGGTGACAAAAGACATACTGCTTGATCAATTGTTGGGAAAGGCTGAGAGTGTGCACAGAAAAAAGCCTCGGGGCCACATCCTTGGAGGATGCCTCCTACAGGGACGGGAGTGAGAGACAGACAGATGCGGGCAGTAGCACAGGGAGGAGAGGGAGAGGCACAGAGCACACCCCATTACGGCCGGCCAAGAGCGGGGCCAGTGCGTTCCCAGGAGGACGGATGCGGCCAGAGGAACCCTGAGCTGCAGCGAGATCAAAGAGAAAGAAAGGAGAAGGGACAGCGGGGTTTGGCTGTGGAGAAATCATCAGAAAACAGCCTGTGGAAGAAGACCAGAGATTGCAGAGGCAAAGAAATGAGGACACAGCCGGGGAAAACAAGAGTTCGCGACTACATGATTAGTTCAAGAAACGCCTGGGTGACAGGGCAGAGCAGGAAGGGAGTCAATTGTTCTCCCACAGAAAGGAGCCCTCACTCCTGTTTACTCAGGCCTGCTTTAAGAAAGCGTCCTGTACTTTAAGGATGAGAAGGCAATACTGGCTGGAGGAGACCAGGGGTGGGGCTTTGGAGCACACTAGATGAAAAGCCAGGCAACCGGCATTCCACAGTCAGAAAACAGTTATCTCTCTGTGTAGGGCAGAAAATGGTTTTAGCAGAGCCGACTCACTTATCATGTGTAAACAGACTGTGAGACAAGGACACAAGAAACGCTCCTCCTTCAGAAAACAAAGCTGGATCCAGTCTTAGAAAAGAATTGGAAAGTCTTGAAGCAGTATTTTAACAAGGGAGGTCTAGACTCCCACACCGAGTCCCAGATGCGCCAGGAAGCAGGAACGCCACCCTCTCCCTCAATATCCAGTTTGGTGGAGCAGGCAGGGAGGGCCCAGGGAAGAGGGCCAGGCTCAAACTTTGTCTTGCTCTGTGACGTTAGACTGCGCACCCAGACCCAACTCACTGCCATTGAGCCAGTGCTCATGCACAGTGACCCCGAGCCTGTACCTGCGGAAGAAGGGAGTAGAAGGCCCCGTCTCTCTCCCACAGGCAGCGGCTGGTCTTGCACTGCTGACCATCCCGCTCACAGACCAACTGGCAACTTCTGCGCCACCAGGGCTCCTGTGCCGAATGTCAGTTACTTGATATAAAGAATGAGGATAAAAATAGCACATAAGCCTGCTGCCAGGATCCAACGACATCCCTGTTAAAGTCAGGTCCTGGGCTGAGCTTAATGGTCTGCTGGAGGAATCTTGAAACTCTTCATTTTAAAAGAAGGTGGAAGGACAACACAAGGGCACCCGGCACCATCTTCATACTTCAGTGTTCTGAAATCCCCATTTTTCTCAATGTTGTTTGTGATTTGTTGTGAGCAACTCCATCAGTACATTAACTATAAAGTCTGTAAACTACTAGAGAACATCTCTCTGGTACTCTCTGCTTTCAACTAAGTCCGTCTGATATCATGAGTGATATCCCTTGTTCCATATTCGCTTCTGAATTTGGTTTGCATTTCTGCTAGTTCTCTGCTAGTGTACTGCTTGCTGCAACCTTTTTAAAAAGATCATTTTATTGTGGGCTCCTACACCTCTTATCCATCATTGTGTCAAGCACATTTGTACATTTATTGCCATCATCATCTTCAAAACATTTTCTTCCTACTTGAGCTCTTGGTATGTTTCTCATCCCCCCCTTCCTCATGAACCCTTGATAATTTATAAATGATTATTTTTTCATGTCTTACACTGACCCATGTCTCCCTTCACTCACTTTTCTAATATCCATCCCCCTGGGAGGAGGTTATAGGTGGATCTTTGTGACTGGTTCCCCCTTTCTCCCTCCACCTTTCCCTTACCCTCCTGGTATGGCTGCTCTCAATATTGGTCTCTTTTTTTAAAGAGTGCTCTTACAGCTCATATAACAATTAATTGCTTCAAGCATATTTGTACATTATGTTGCCATCATTTTTTAAACATGTATTTTCTATTTGAACCCTTAGTATCAGCTTCTTTTCTCCCTCTCTCCTCCCTCCCCTCCCTCAAAACCCCCTGGTAAATTATTTCTTTTTTGGGGGGGGGCATCACTGTCCTCTGGTGGGAGTGGGAGACCCAGCCTTGCTCCTGGAGAGCTGCTGCTGGATTTGAACTGCCAAGCCAGTGGACTGCAGTCCCACATTCAACCACTACACCACTGGGGCTCAGCCCATAAATTATTATTTTTGAACCTTACACCAACCGCTGTCTCCCTCCCCCCATGGTTTTAATAATTATTAATTATTAATTTTAATAAATAAATAATAATTTATAAATTATTATTTTTTCATGTCTTACACTGACCCATGTCTCCCTTCACTCACTTTTCTAATATCTATCCCCCTGGGAGGAGGTTATAGGTGGATCTTTGTGACTGGTTCCCTCTTTCTCCCTCCACCTTTCCCTTACCCTCCTGGTATGGCTGCTCTCAATATTGGTCTCTTTTTGGTCTCAATATTGGTTTCTCTTGTTCCTCCCCCTGGACGTGTGTGTGTGTGTGTGTGTGTGTGTGTGTAGGGTTATGTGTAGATCACTGTAATTGGTTCTCCCTTCTTTCTCTCCACCCTCCCCCTCCCCCTACCATCCTAGTATCGCCACTCTCATTTCTGTTTCTGAGGGATTTACTGGCTTAGATTCTGTGTGTTATAAGCTCTTATTTGTACCAGTGTATATGCTCCTGTCTAGCCTGCAGGAAAAGCCAGGACTAGGTCATGAGAGTCAGGGGCTCAGAAGCCATGAGGAACCAGGAATATTGTGTGTTTCATTGGAGCTATATTGTGCCTGAGTTGACTCATACCTTCCTTGTGACCTTTCTGTGAGAGGATGTCCCATTTTCTAGTGGATTTTGGCATCTCTGCTTTGACCCGCCTTGTTCTCAACTATATGTTTTGTTTGCTTGTTTTGGGTCTTCTGATGCTTGCTATGTGATCCCATCAATACCTGATGATTCCACAGACTGGTGTGCTTTTTCTACATGGGCTTGTTGCTTCTCTGCTAGATGGTCTCTCGTTTAACTTCAAATCTTTAAGACCCAGACACTATCATCTTTTGATAGCCAGGCCCCATCAACTTTCTTCGCCACATTTGCTTGTGTACCCACTTTGCCTTCAGCAATAGTTGAGCTTTTTTACATCATGGTTTCCGCCATTAGAAGAAGCCCTGATGGTTTAGTAGGTTAAGAGTTGGGCTGCTAACCTCAAGGTCAGTTCAAATCCACCAAACGCTCCACAGGAGAAACATCTGGCTTCCTACCTTTATAAAGATCTACAGTCGCAGAAACCCACAAAGACAGTTTTACTCTGTTCTAGAAGGTCTCTGTGAGTGAGAATCATCTAGATGGTAGTGAGTGTGCAGTGTTTTACTACACTTAGAAAAGCAAGTTTCTGAGTCTCTTCTGACACCCATTTTGGCCTGCCTTTTTTAGTGGCCTTTTTACTTTCTTCATGTGTGATGTCCCTGATGTCACCCCACAACCCCTATGGTCAATGATGGGGTTCAAGGCATCAAATCTGTTGTTGAGATGGTCTCTAAATTTAGGTGGGGAGCACTCAAGGAGGTACTTTGGACAGCTGTGGACTTTTTTCTGCTTCAGCTTGAGCTTTCCTGTGAGAAAATGACGATCTGTTCTGCAGTGGGCCTTGCTCTGACATCGCCTCCTCTTGTCACAGATGCCGCCGTCTCTTTGATTGTGAGGTCTGTGTGTTTAGTCAATTGTGTTGCCGAAAGGACTTGCAATAACTGAGCAGTTGGTTTCACAAAATCCTATCGTGCCATCTCGAGCTTTGTTTCTCCTACCAAGGACACTCATTTGCCAACAGCAGATCCATCTTTGTGTCCGACTTTCTGAGTTTATATTGAGTCCTGGCAATTACGGCCAATCTTGTACCTATGCCCTTTGTCCGGGCCTGTAGCCTGTCTGGGTTCCACTGCCTATAGTTTATTTAACTGAGGGGTTAGAAATTAAACCGTAACAACGGTCTTAAGCCTTCCTCTACTTTACCATGTAGGAAAATTGACATAACCACTCCACCTTCCTCAAACAATTTTTCCCCATTAGGCTTCTGAGATAAGAGACTTCCCTGGGTTCCTTCTGCCTCCCTCCCTCGTCCTTCGCTGCTTCCGCCTATGTCAGCAATCTGCACAGGAGCTTCAAAGAGTTGGTGGAAAATTCCCACCGTATTTCCACTCCATTTTTCTATGAACTTTTTGAAGCCCCTTGTATGAATTCATTCAATGCTAAACTCCAGTTCTCCACACTCCCTTAGTCTTCGTCTGTTAATAGTAACACCGCCTTCCACGGTCTCAGACCCAAATCTATGTCGCCATGTTTGATTCTTCTCCTCATGTCTCTCCCCATATCCAAGTGGTCAACCAATCCAAAATTCCATCTCTTCTTCACTTACGTCACCACCCAGCCGTCTCCCTCTTGGAGTACGGCAGTACTCTTCAGACTAGACTGACTGCTTCCACCTCCTCAGCTCTTCACACAGTTGCCAGAAAAATCTTGTAAAAACCAAAGTCGGATGACATCATCCCTCGGTTCAAAACCATTCTATGGCTAATCATTTCAGGAGCAGTAGAAACCTCTATCAAGATCAACAAGCAACTGATCAACCCCACCTCTAATCACTCCCTCTCCTCAGGACCTTAGCTGGGTCTCTAGGTCTGTTAGGTCCTCCCCAGAGAGCAGCAGCGAGGACTTCTCATCAACTCCAGGTTTAATTAACCACCACCCTTCCTGGACTGCCCTTAATTCAAACAGCGACCACCACTGGCCTTCTGCCGCTCACCCCACGCGGTCGCTTCCTGCTTATTTTTCTCTGCAGTATGGATTACCCTCTGATGTGTTACATTTGTCTACTGTTACACACTTGATAAGGGTAGGGGCTTTTGTCTTGGTGTCCCATGTCCTCTGCAAGGTCGAGCCAGCAGCTAAGGGCTGGCAGTAGAAAGTGCTCTGGATCAGATGGAGCTATTACTGAGTCACAATAGCACTGACCGCTCAGTTTACAAAGTATTTTCATAACTCACAGGAAGCCAGCTCTGCATTCAGGTCATCAGGGCACTGTGGGGCTGTCCGTGTACCCTGCCTTCTCCCAGAACATACATCAGGGGTAGTCAAAAGGGATGGGGGGGGGGTCGTCTCCAAGAGCTGGGGAACTAGAGGAAGGCTTCATGTGTGTGTATCAATAACCCGAGAACAAGGCAGCCGTTGTTAAAATAGCCACCCTCCGATGTCTTAATGGTACACATTCTGAGCATAACTCTCCAATCCTTGTAAACCTACTTCAGGGTTATTTCTGTCACAGACAGGTTCCCACTCTGGCCTGCTTATCACACCCAGGACACCTTGCTATCTAGTTGACTACGGGTGCCCTCCACCCAACACTGCCTTGTAATTACTGTTAACTGCAGATACCGCCCTCTCACCTCCCTCCATCTTCTGTTTCTAGATACAAGGCGCTGGGTGGTAGGGCTGGAATGGATTTCGAAAGGTCCAGGGTTTAAGGAGTGTAAATATAGATTGCTTAAAGAGCTCTCTCCCTTCTGAGCCTACAGGACCAGAGGTCAGGGTCTGTGCCTGACAGTCTCTATAGCCTTGCTCAGGACCCAGGAGAGTGGACACAGTAAAGTTGAGCTGGGTGCTGTGAGCTTTGAACCAGAATAGCCTTGCTGAAGAAACACCTCTGTGCCCTCTGCCACATGCTCCCAAGAGACGCTCTTGTGATTAGGGGCTGCTCTGTCAATCGGACTCACAGCAGCCTGGAGCCCTGCAGGAGGAAACACTTCCCGGCCCATGTGTAAGCCCCAGAGAGACTGACTGAGCTTCATAGTGGAGCAATCTTCTTAGTAAGAAGGAGACATCTCAAATAAAGGGACCAATAGCTGAAATGCCAGCTAATTTTTTAAAAGTTCATAAGTATTGCTGGACCCCGGTGGCGTAGTGGTTGTGCACTCTGGTGCTGTGGCCCACTGGGATGGAGGTTCGATTCCAGCTCCACGGAGGAAAGGCTGGGCCTCCTACTCCCACCACCTGAGGGCAGTGATGCCCCCCCCAAAAAAAACAAAAAAAAAATTCACAAGTATTTTCATCAGTCTTTGATGTCTCTAATCTTCTTATGTATCGTTTGATGTCACCGAGTCAGTTAGACTTGTGGTCAGTCTCTGCAATGAAGCAAAACACTGCCCGGCCCTGCACTGTGATCACATTTATTATATTTGAGACCTTTGTTGATGGTGTGGTATCAAAAGACCTCACCAGGGGTCTTCCTCTTTTTCTCTGTCAGCCAAGAATGATGCTCTTCTCCGGGACTCCTCTCTCCTGGCGACATGCTGCCTACAGTGTGTGGTCCATGTCTGGCCGTGCTCACTGCCCAGGAGCACTCTGGCTAGACTTCTTCCTGAAGGCATGGGTGGGTCTTTTTCTGGCGGTCCATGGCATATTCAATATTCTTCGCCCACATGTCATCCAGAGGCACCAATTCTTCTTCAGTAATCTATTCATCGTCCAGTCATCATACACATGTCGTGATTGGAAAGACCCTGCTTCCTTCCATCATAGGCACTCAGCAATCTCTTCTTTCATCCTAACTCCATCCATTCACAGAAGAAACATTAGCACCCAGTCATTCCTCCTGCTCTGCAGGTGCCATGCCCTGGGGAGAGCTGGCCCCTGAAAATCAATCCTAAAACAGCTATCTGGTCATTTGTTCACCACCCTGCAGACAAAGAGTTTGCACAATGAACACAATTGGTAAAACCAGCCCCTGGGTGCACTGCTTTTATTAAGTGAACTAATACATACCAGGACTTGAAAATCAGTGCTTGAGTCCCTTGAAGGAAGCAAACAACATACTATGACTTGGGTCAGGCACACCCTTGTCCTCAAAGTGACATCTTTGATTTTGAAAATGATTAAAAAGTCTCTTGCAGCAGATTTGCACAATGTAATACATTTGATTCTTTGACTGTTGCTTTCATGAGCCTCGATTGTGGATCCTATTAGAAACTTAAACCTTTTCTGCTTATCATGATGTTGCTTTTGGGTCTAATTGTGAGGATTTTTCTTTTTTTTGTTGTTTTTTTTGGGGGCATCACTGCCCTCAGGTGGTGGGAGTAGGAGGTCCAGCCTTTGCTCCGTGGAGCTGGAATCGAACCTCCATCCCAGTGGGCCGCAGTCCCGCGCACAACCACTACGCCACCAGCTTTTAGCCCGATATTTCTTTTCTTTAAACTCAGATTTGATCCACACTGAAGGTGGTAGGTTATCTTTGATACTGATCCGTCAGTGCTTCAAGTCATCACTTTCAAAGAGCAAAGTCGTGCTACTGTATTATCATAGCTGACAAATGAATCCTCCTTCAATCTTTGGGAATACCCCACCCCACCCAGACAATCCAGCTTCTTGGATCATTTACTCAGCATAGATGGAATAAGTCTGGTGAAAAGATATGACCCTGACACACACCTTTCCTGATTTTAAACCATGCAGTGTTCCTTCTTCTGTTCAAAGGACTGTCTCTTGTTGATGTAGAGACTCTGTATTAGCACAATTAAGTATTTGGAATTGTTATTCTTCACAATGTTATCCATGATTTGCTATAATCCAAATCTCTAAATTCCATATCTGAAAATCCAAAATCATCAAGAGATGAATCACAAAGAAGGTTTTCCATGCCCCACTGGACTGCTTTTAGTAGGAGCGGGCCCAAGATTATTGGAATTTTAGATAGGAATTTATTTAAGATAAAGACTAGGTTACTTGAATGCAACATACCAGCATGAAGCAGAGAACCAATAGAGAGGTCTGAGGGGCTATCCCAATTCCAGCCCCGTGGAACAGCACCCCCTCCCCACAGAAGAGTTCACTTCAGAGGGCAGCACTGACGCTGCAGCTCAGGGAGAGGGACATGTCTGATCAGAGCAGGCAGGAGCAAATGGAGGGGGAGGAAGAGGGAGTGGAGCACATCCTGGTCCAGATACTCCTGCTCAGAGCAGCTGATGCCCAGAGGGGCTCACAGGGTCGGTCTCACTACCAGACACGGCATCCGTTACTGACCATCTTTCACTCCAACACCGAGATACAGTGTGGGAATTGTGTCCCATCTAACCACACCAAGGCGAAACACGGAGCGCAAACAACAGAACAGCAAGGTGAGCCGAACAACAAAGTCTCCAGGGAGTACTAAAAATAGACTTTGGGGTCAGGGTGTGGCACCCCATGAGACTCAACTGGAAAACACTTCTAAAGATTAACAAACGGACCTTGAACTATTTACAGGCTTTCCACCCCACCCCTGTTGCTTTGTTTTCTTTTGTTCCTTTTTTTTTTTTTTGCTCTGTCTTGTTTTTGTACATATTACTATATCTGCAGGTCTCTCTAGATAAGATAGGAGGGATAAACAAGCTGGAGGAGAAAACAACTGGACTGATAGCTTTAGGGGGACATGAGAGAAGAGGAGGCCGGGGAAACAGACGTGGTGTTAATAAATCCAGGGACAAGGGAACAACAAGTGACCCAAAATTGATGGCGAGGTGAGTATAGGAGGCCTGGTAGGGCTTGATCAAGGGCAGTGTAACTGAGAGGAATGGCTGAAACCCAAATGAAGGCTGAGCATGAGAGTGGAACAAGAGGAAAGTAAAAGGAAACAGAGGAAAGAACTAGGAGGTGAAGAGCATTATCTAAATACAGGCATGTACAGATACAAATATACTTACTTATATATGGCAATGGGAAATAGATCTATGTGCATATGTTTTTAGGTTTCGTGTTGGGAGGGAGGAGACCAGTCCCTCACTATCATGGGTTAAGATATACAAAGACTATAGTAAAGTCATAAGAGATAGAAGAGAGGTAAAATAAAGGAGTCTGACGCATTTCATAGTAGCATGCTCACCTAAGCCCTCCTTGGTGGTCTACTCGGGGATGTGGGAAGAAGGAGAACAGGAGAGAATGATTCATTTCTAACCAAGCTTGTATCTTTTTTTTGGGGGGGGGGGTACAAGCTCCCTGATTACAGGTGAAGACATATCACAGGAAGGGGTTGTACTATAGGTAGTACAGTAATTAGAGGGGGATGATCTGGGGGGTGTGCATGCTAAAGGAAGAGGAGGGAGTAGGGTAAGAATGTGACAAGATAGGCAGATCTTAGCGTCATTGTGGTGGCCTATCTTGATTGTCCTTGAGCGAGAGATTTGATTTAGTCTAAGCTTTCCGGGGAAGCAATCTACTGTCCCAAACAGTAGGGAGTGAGTTCCAAATATGGGACAGACAATAGGGTCTGCTTGCCTTCAGGGAGATAACGTGACAGTCATTTACCATGCAAACAGTGTCCTAGGTCTGACATGTATTTGGGGGAGAGAAGCTGGGGGTAAGTCTTTTTATATCCCATAAGTATTAAGGTAGCAAATGGACATTGGGCTCTACTTAAGTACTCCCTCGCTGCAAGCACACTTCGATCTACTCACCTGACATTCCATGATGCTCATCTTCCCAACACAATCTCTGAAGACAAGGTGATTGCATAAGCAAATGTGAAGAAAGCAAATGGTGCCTGGATATCAAAAGGTATAGCATCTGAGGTCTTAAAGGCTTGAAGATAAGCAAGCGCCATCTATCTGAGAAGTGACAAAGCCCACATGGAAGAAGCACACCAGCCTTTGTGATCAAGAGGTGTCAATAGGATCATGTATTAAGCATCGAAAATTAAAAAAGATCATATCACTGTGAATGAGGGGTCGTGTGGAGTGGAGACCCAAAGCTCGTCTAAGGCAATTGGCTGTCCCCTTTCAGAAGCATCTAGGGGAGGGTGAGTCAGTCAGGGTGCCGTGTAGCACCAATGAAACATACACATTTCCTCTAGTTCTTTAATGCTTTATCCCACTCACTATCATGACCCCAATTCTACCTTACAAATTTGGCTAGACCAGATAAGGGCTGGAAACGCAGGGAATCCAGGAGAGAGACACCCCTCAGGACGAAAAATGAGAATAACAATACCAGGAGAGTAAGGAAAGGGTAGGGGGAGAAAGAAGGAACTGTTGATAACGATCTACATATAACCCCCTCCCTGGGGGACAGACAACAGAAAAGTGGGTGAAGGGAGAGGCATTGGTCAGTATAAGACCTTAAAACATCATAATAATTTATAAATTATCAAGGGAGGGGTCGTGGGGAGGGAAGGAAAAAAAAACAGCCGATACCAAAAGTTCATGTAGAAAGAAGATGTTTTGGAAATGATGATGACAACATATGTACAAATGTGCTTGACAGATGTATGGATTGTGATAAGAGTTGTACGAGCCCCCAATAAAATGATTAAAAAAGAGAGACTAGGTTACTGAAAAATGTAAAACTAAAGCATTAGCATTTGGTCCTTAAAGATTCATAAGGTGGGGGCCTCCATGTTCACATAATATTTAACATACATAATATTTAACACTTCTGGGTACATTTGGAGAACTTATTTCTTGCATATATTCATACATTTTCATACCCAGGCAAGATCAGTTAAAGTAAGATGATTCATTTTGTAATGAGTAAGAGGTGCAGCCAGCACTAACTAGAGCAGCATGGGGTGAGTAAGCCCTCCCTCCTTGGTCCCTATTTCTCATTATGTAAAATTGGGCAGGCATAGACGTGGGGAGATACATAGTTGGGGCCTTGCCAGTTGGAGGGTCTTAAAAAGCAGAGGTTGTCTATTCACATCCGACAGGCCTTCTCTCTATGAGGAATTCCCTTCAGGTTTCCAGAGCATCTTTATTGCATTTAAAATATGATTTAGTTTACCAAGTTATCTTTCCAAACATTTTTTTCCAGAACAGGTGTTATATGAACAACAGTTATTATTACACTTTCGTTTATTCATAAAAGCAACGAACTTAAGCCAGTTCAATATGTCAGGTGCTGTTAACTTCAGTATCCCAGGGACATATAAAAGGCCTTCTTTAGATGACTTGAATTAAGCATCCCAGTAACCCCAAGAAATAGATATTAGAATTGTTCCCGAGGCTTATCTAATGTGCCCAAGGTTACAGAATTAGACGGTAGAAACACTGGGATTTAAACTCTCTATTTCAGCCTGGGAGCCCCTGTGGTAGAGTGGTTTCGAGTTGGGCTGTGATCCGCAGGGCTGGCAGTTCTGTGGGACACAGGCTGGGCCTACTCCTCTTGATGTTACAGTCTCAGAAACCCACTGGGTCACCAGGAGCCCTACCGAGGGTCACTATGAGTCAGTATGGGCGGGACCACCGCCGGGCCCCAGGCACGCTGTTAGCTGGGGGTGTCTGACGGGCTATCCCTTTCAGGAGTGGTTCCTTCCTCAGAAGAACCCCGATCCTTGTGCCTCTTGGCCTTTACAAACCCGTCTGCCTGAAGGTGGGGTGACTCCTTTGATGTCCGCTTATTTTCATGACATCATGGGAGAGTGTTTTTATTGAGAAATGCTTTGGCCCTTCCCTCGGATGTGAGTAACCGTGGTGTTTCTGGTTACCCCGCGTCTCTTGTAAGTGACCGGATGAGCAGAAAAGGGTTCACATTTCCTTTAAATTCTTAGTTGGATTCTTCGCTTCATGTTCCATCTATTTAAGTCTAACTGTGCACACAGCAAGACAACAACATTTTGCAACAGTCGAAGGTGGAAAGATGCCACGATTGCTGAGAACTCCAGACCTATAGAGCTCCCTCCACCCCCCAAATGTTCACATCCATTATTTTCATGTTCACCAGAAATTGAAGCAGACCAGGCAGGAGGGATGTCCCCACTTTGTGAGGACGCAGAAAGGCCAGGCTCCTTGTCCTGCACCAGGAGCCGCTGAGAGCAGAACCCCAAGGGCTCTTTCCACACCAAGCCAGATCCGTCAGATTCTTAGATAAACAAGAACACTAGATCCTCATATGGTATGGCAGGTGGAACAAAGTGACTACCATCCATAGACCATGTCGCACCAGGCTGTGGCCAGAATGGCTGCCTTTTCAAACATGTCAACCTATTCCCAGGGGACGAGGACTAGCACCAGCCAATTCTCCCCTGCTCACACCTGTGCAGGGTGATAAAGAGAGTAGAATTACCCTGTGCAGCTGTGGCTCAACCAGATAAAACATTTAGGCGGGAAGTCAAGTGACAAGTGAACATGGGTGTGTGTCTGTGTGTCTAAGTGTCACTTTTTATATGTTTTCAAAAGGCTCCTGGGCTGCGTGTGGCGTCAGACTCAGGGGCAGGGAGGTACTGCAGCAAGATGGACTTACGGAAGAACAAAGCCCATGGGAAGCTCCACCAGACACCTGACTCGCATCACGAGAACCACGCTCCAGGTAATGCGACCTTGAGAGATGGCTTTCGGGAAGAACTGGGGCTATGACTGCTCTTGCCTATTCTTGACGGATCTGGCAAAAAGATCAAGACATAGTTGTTCATTAACTTTAGGAGGGAGAAACTGAGGTGTCTTTTAGCCCTAAGATTCTAGCAAGTGTAAGAAAGACATGATAGCGATAAATTATTCATAAGAAGTGTGCTAAAAAAAAAAAAAGCAAATGAAAATACCCAGACTGGATGGCTTCGATAAACAAATATACCCATTTGCTTCCAGTGTAGCATTAATGTAACTTTTGGAGACAGATGTGGCAAATGAGTAGCAAGAATGATAATAGTGTTTATTGTTCTGACTCGTGAAGGCTATGCCGGGATCTGTCCTAAATCAGCATTTTTCAAGATATTCTGCAGACTACTAAGCTTTGAGGTATAGTAAGAACTGGCCACACATTGGACAGTGTATGGTATGAAAAAGTAACAACAATTTGTAAATTATTAAGGCTTCATGGGGAGGGGAGTGGGAAAAGGCGAGGGAAATATGGGGAGCTGGTACTGGAGTCCTAAGTGGAGGGAGGATACTTTGAGAGTGATGATGGCAGCAGGGGTGCACATGTGGCCTGCACACAATTGATGTATGTATGGATCCTGATGGGAGTTGTGTGAGCCCCCAGTAAAATGATTTATTTAAAAAAAGGAGAGGGAGGGCTGAGCCCCGGTGGCGTAGTGGTTGTGCGCAGGACTGCGGCCCACTGGCACGGAGGTTCAATTCCAGCAGTGGGGCTGGGCCTCCTACTCCCACCACCGGAGAGCAGTGATGCCCTAAAAACCAAAAAAAAAAGGAGAGGGAAAGAGAAGTTTATACCAAGAGCTCAAGTAGAAATATTTGGAATGCCCAACAAACAAAACAAAAACATACTCATAGGGTTGACAAAAATTAAAAAAAAAGAAAATATTTGGAAAGAATGTGGCAACATGTATAAAAATATGCTTTATACAAATAGTGTATTGAATGTTGTAAGAGCTGTAAGACCCCCAATAAAATCATTGAAAAAAAGAGTTGTACAAGCCCCCAATCGAATGATTTTAAAAACAAAAACTAAAAAAAAAAAAAAGGCCTGGCTAAAAAATATTTTTATGCTATGCTGATAAAACCTATAGACCTCTTCTCAGGAGAGAAAATTGAAATGTGAAATTCAATACATAGGCATGCTCACTTCCACAGCTCATGTGTTACCATTGGCATGAGAGAGCAGATTAGCATGGCCCTGCTCAAGGATGACACCCAAGGGCTCTCTATTTTTTCCTGGTGAGAAAACAACCTTGAAATAACACATCTCAGTAAGTGATTCAAAATGTGTTCTTTTAACGATGTCTCGGCCCTGCGGAGTTCCTGTACAGGAGGTTTATTACTATTAAAGAGGACACGTGGTGTGGGGGGGAGAGAAGAAATGAAATCTTGAGGGCTACAAAGAGAAACAAGTGTATTAAAATACAATGATCAGGACTGAGCCCTGGTGGCGTAGTGGTTGTGCGTGGGACTGCGGCCCACTGGGACGGAGGTTCAATTCCAGCAGTGGGGCTGGGTCTCCTACTCCCACCACCGGAGGGCAGTGATGCCCCCCCCCCAAAAAATACAATGATCAAAACAAACCATTGTGCTCTAGCAGTATGTACGTTTCTAGAAGCAGGAGACAAGGACAGTCAGTGTTGGCTGTAAGTACCCACCACACTTTGAGGTTCCCGAGACACGGTGACGTGGTAGGAAGAGCAACTCTCTGACTCTTTGTGCAACCATGTCCCAGGTACTGCTCAAAGCAGCATGATCTCTCGCTCAAATCTACCCTGGAAGGGAACAGTCATTTTAATTTGAGGATAGTAAAAGTAGGGGTAAAAGTTTTCCAGTCTAAGTTCATCATCATTAAGAATCCTTGTACCCGCCACCCCACCCCACCCCCCGCCAAAAAAATAAAGAATCCTTGTCCCAGGGGGAGAATGGGGGAACGTACAACCCCCACCCTCTGGGAGATGAGCAATAGAAATGTGGGTGAAGGAGGACAGCGGATGGTGTAAAATATGAAAATTTAAAATAATTGATAAATTCTCAAGGGTTCATGACGGTGGGGGAGGGAGAGAAAAAAGATTGCTGATACCAAGGGCTCCAGTAGAAAGAAGCTGTTTTGAAAATGATGATGGCAACAAATGTGTTTGATGTAATCGATGTATAGATTGTCATAAGAGCTATAAGCACCCCCAATAAAATGATTTATTAAGGTAAAATAAAAAAGAATCCTTGTCCTGAGAATAGCACTTCCTCAGTGTGGTGCAAACAGTTAATGTGCTCAGCTGTTCACTGAGGCACCCAGGAAGTAGGGCCTGGTGACCTACTGTCAACAACCCAGTCGTTGAAAACCCCACGGAGTCCAGTCTACTCTGACATGCCTGGTGGCCATCTGTCAGGGTGACTGTGGCCTCCACGACAACGGGCAGTTGTGTCCTAAAGTTATGAAGGGCACCGTGGTCATACTGCATGCTTTTCTACTGGTGTGTGTGTATGTGTGTGTGTGTGTGTGTGTGACACATCACAGGTCAGATGGGCACAGTAAAGCCTCAGAGAAATGCTTTCTCATAGACCAAGTCACTCCTCAAACTTGTATGGCAGCAGAGCTGTCTTAGAGAACCTGGAAGAACACAGAGCTATAGCTGCCAATGCAAAAGAACGAAAAAGCTAGATGGATGCATGAATGTTCATAGTATAGTTTGATCTCTGCTGGAAAAATGTAGTGGCATATTGTTACCGCCCCCCTCCAGTGATCTAGGATCAGTTTATTGACATCATATTAAAAACTCCCCAAACTATTGCCAGAATGAAATACAAACCTTACGATGATTGATTTATTGGAAAACCTGTTAACTCCTTACTCAGTGGGATGGGTTGATAAATTTGCATCTTCTTCTGATGGGGAATTGTAGTCCAATGTCCATTGAATGCTATTATTTGGTCCTTTGTTATTCTCTCTAGTGACATGTTTTTAAAGGACGAAATGGGGCTAAAAAAATGTTACAATTTTTATAAGATTTTACAGTAACTGGCATTTTATTTTTAATAGTCTAAATGTCTAATACCAGCAGATAAATGACAATGTATCAACTTGATTAACTAATATCACCATTAAAATTATAACTATGAAGATTATATTATAGGAAAATATTTGATATGATGTTTGACTTTTATATATATATATATGCTAGTAATAAATAGTAATATGCTATCGTTAACCCCCAAATGAGCAAACAACTCATTGAAATGGAGTTCATTCCAACACAGGGGATCCATGCCCAGTTTCTGCGATTGTAGCTCTTTCAGGGAGTAGACGCCCTCATCTTTATGCAGCAGGAGTGCATCATAGACTTGAACTCTCACCAGAGCTCATAGGCTATCATTAAGAGTTTGGAAGGTGAATGACACAAGGCCTGGATGAAAATAAAGACGAGGGGGCTGAGCCCCGGTGGCGTAGTGGTTGTGCGCGGGACTGCGGCCCACTGGGATGGAGGTTCAATTCCGGCTCCCAGGAGCAAAGGCTGGGCCTCCTACTCCCACCACCTGAGGGCAGTGATGCCTAAAAAAAAAAAAAAAAAAAAATTTTAAAAAATTTAAAAAAAAAGAAAAGAAAGAAGAGGAAGACTCTCGATGGGAGTACAAAGCCCCATCTTTCTCCCATGGAACTGTGGGTGTTTTTGAACTGCTGACCTTGCAGCTAGCAGCCCAACTCATAACCACGACAGTACCAGAGCTCTCAGGTGACAGCACCCTTAGGTACACATACTCCAAAAAGCTTTCCTCGCCAGGCTGGCAGAGAAGCATTTTAGGCACGGCGCCCAGAGGTTGGATCACCTATCTCTAGGGTGCTTTTCCTTATAAATGCCCTCCTCACGCATCCTTTTCCCTGTCCCTCTCCTTTGGGTCCACAGATGTCATTGGAATGCGGAGTTTGAGGAATCGGGAACAACTCAGGAAAAGAAAAGCTGAAGCAGAAGAAAAACAAACTTCGCAATGGCTCTTTGGGTACAGTATCTGCGAGGGAAAGAAGGGGGCACCGAGTGCGTCTAGGTGGCCCGCCAAGGCCTGCTGAGCATTTTACAGTCTGCATTTTGTTCCCAAGAATCTTGTGCACCAGGCACTGTCCCCCGGGGTGGGGGGGGGAGAGGGGGGTTGAACTCACTTGCCTGAAGTGGCACAGCTAGTACAATGGGGGTGGGGTGGAGCCAGGACACATGGCATGGTATCTCTCCTGTCTAGCTGCAGGCAATGGCATTATACTAGGGAGAGGCCTGGTGTTCAGCTGCTCTGGTCACAGAAATGTGGGTGAGGCCAGTGAGGAAGCCTCCAGAGGGTTCTCAACGCTTTCTCTGTGCTGTGTCCCTATTGTGTGGATGTGATCCCTGGAGCAAGGCACACGGGATCTGTAAATGAGTGACAGAGGAGTTGAGGGCATCTGAAACCTCCAGTCAAAACCAGACCAAATTCCCTGCCGCCCAGTTGTTTCAGACTCCTGGTGACCCTAGAGGACAGAGGCGTCCAAGGCTGTAACTCTTTCAGGGAGTCGGAATCTGCATATCTTTCTCCCACAGAAAGGCTGGTGGATTCCCACCTCCACCCTTGTGCCATGTGCCAAAGCCGTAGTCACGGGTCAATGATCTCTGTAAAGGAGTAGGAATCATGGTGTCAATCAGGCAGTTCCTGATGGCATCCCTTGGGAATATGACTTTGGGCACAATGACTTGCTTGAAGACACAAAAGAGAGCCCCCAAAGCCAGCCAAGCTTTCTGGGGGTGGGATGGGGTGTCCTGCATATAAGTTGCTTAGCAATGTCCCCAAGCTCTTACCTTCTAGAAGCCAGCAGCACTACACACTCTTGCTGTGGCTGTTGAAACCTGTCCATATACTGCCAACTGTCCCTTATGGGTCAAAAACACCCCTAGCTGAGAATCGCAGATGGAGGCACCCTTCTCCAGGTAGGGCTTGCCCCCCATCCCCACTTCTAGAGCACCAGGTAGCCCCATCCACTCGTAGCCATCAACCGGGATGCCTCCTGAGAGCACAGTGTCGCCCTGTCCTGCAGGGTCTGCAAAGCTGTCGTCTTCCCGGAAGCCACTGCCCCATCTTTTCCCTCGAACTTGCACCCCTGGAGCGCCTGGAGCTCCAAGGTGACTGGTAAACGGAGACAGGTGTCCGCGGAGGGCGGCGATGGCGTTGGCTCACGGCTTGTCCCAGTGCAGGCCACGGACTGAGCCTCCTCACCGGGAAGGGACCAACTGCTAGCTGGACTTGCGACACAGAGAAATAAGCCGCTCCCCGCCTGCGGGCAGTGCCTTCTGCAAAAGGAAAAGGAACGCCCGCCTCCCACGCTCCCTCCCCAGCGCCCGGCCCGCGGCGGCCTGCGCTTCCCCCTCTGGCCAGCGCGGGGCGCCGCGCGCCTCTGCCCCGGGTCGGCGTCCGCACTCCGCTTGCCGCCGGGTTTTTCCTGCCCACACGCCAGGACCGGCTGGGGCCCATGAAAGCCGCGCGCGGGTTTTCAGTCCTTCTCCGCGCCAACCCCGCTTCTCCCACGCAGCCCTCCTTTAAGTGCGCGATCTGGCGGGAAGCGAGGTTCTCTCCCAGCTCTCTGGAAGGTGGGTGAGCTAATTCCCCCGACTTTCTCTCGCTGGCCCTTGAAGCATGCATGAACTTCAGGGCGATTTGTTTCCCACGGTCTATTGATATGTATATATATGTGTGTGTGTGTCCCATAATACATATACACATATACATTTATATAGTCTATAAATAGATATCTACATATATCTTTTTGTTTGTTTTTTTAAATATTGATTCCAAACTGGCTTAGGTGTGGTAACCTTAATCTATTTTCTCTGTCTAGTTTTGGATATTTACAATCACACATAAAAGTAGAGCAGGCTGGGTACTTTGTTTTGTAGTGTGTGCAAATATATGAATCCTAAGAGGATTTTAATAAATACTCCTTGGCTTAAGCAGGACCCTCAGCATAAAGCCCAGATTGCTGAGGATGGGGGGCACTGAAGCCCAGTGCCCCATTAGAGAAACCCGGAGCAGGAAGCAGGGTCTCTCTCAAAAAGTTCGGACAAACGCAAAGCGCTCACTTGCGGTATCCTCGCCCCCTTGAGCCTGTCTGTATAAGGCGCCTGTGTTGGGTTCTGTCTGTAGTGCTTCACCATTTCTCACTGGCTGAAGTGTCAATGCATATCGTTTTTTTTTTGGGGGGGGTGGGCATCACTGCTCTCCAGCGGTGGGAGTAAGAGGCCCAGCCCCACTGCTGGAATTGAACCTCCGTCCCAGTGGGCCGCAGTCCCGTGCACAACCACCACGCCACCAGGGCTCAACCCGCATATCGTTTTCTTTCTTGATTTTTTTTCTTAGTCATTTTATTGGGGGGGCTCTTACATATCTTATAACAGCCCATCATTCAATTGTATTAAGCACACCTGTACATATGTTGCCACCAACATATCCAAAACATTTTCTTTCTACTTGAGCTCTTGGTATCAGCTCCTCTCTTTCCCCCTCCCTCCCCCATCCTTCCAACTTTATGAATCCCTGACTTTTATTTTTAAAGTATTTGATAAGGACATAACCCAGACTTCATGCCTCATGATAGTTCAGTGTTGTATAAGCACCACCACTGTCACTCTCAAAGCCCTTGATCTTTAACTGTTAATCAGGAGTAGGTCCAAGGGGCTCATGCCTTTTGACAGGCTTCTTCCCCGACAAAAGACATTTGCAGCTTTTGATGCAGCTGAGAGCATACCTTCCAGGCCCTGAGCTGCTCACAGTAAGATTAGTGGTTTAAATCCACCGGGTGCCCTGCGGGAGGAAAATGAGACTGCCTGCTCCCCTCAAGATCTGCAGTCTCAGAAACCATCTGCCCGAGGGTGGCTGTGAGTCAAAATCAACTCAACAGGGGGAGCTTTTCTTTCTTTCTTTCTTTCTTTCTTTCTTTCTTTCTTTCTTTCTTTCTTTTCTTTCTTTCTTTATTTCCCTTCCTTCCTTCCTTCCTTCCTTTCTTTCTTTCTTTTTGATAGCCAATTGGTATTCTTGACATGAGACACTTCAAAAGATAAGCATGCCGGATGCATCATGCCCCTGTAGACGGCACAAACAGGAGTTGTGCCTGGGTGGGTCTGCTGCTGTGTGATTCAGAAAGTCCACCTTGATCTTATCAGTTTACTCCATGAGCTAGCTCACACAGACTAAACCCAAAGAGACTAGAGTTCAAACCAGAAGGTGCATCTATTTTAGAAGTCGTTTGATTTCTTCTCATACGGCACAACATACATCAACCATTTCCACAAACACAAGTCAATGACATCTTCAAGCGAGGTCATCAGCTCCTCATCCTCCTGTTCTCAACGTGTTCCTCCTCTGTTAACATAAACTCACTGTCCCCCGAACTTACCATAGAATACTAACTTATTTATAATAAGGATTATACTTTTCCATTTCAAAACTTAAGTTAGAATTCACACACACACACACACACACACACACACACACACACACGCTTCCTGGTGAGCAAAGCTTCTAAGGCAGAAAGTCTCAGAGGGACATTTTCTCTCCTGACCATTAAGAACGTCTCATTTTTTTTTCCCCAAACAAGACTGAACCCAAGAGATTCAGTACCTTGTCTGACGTCATGCCACTAGGCCGCTGGGAGCTTGGGTCTGTTGTGACAAGGATTTGTTTGAATTCTGTAGCCCTGTTGCCGACACTAATTCTGTCCTCTCCACAGAGAACAGAAAAAAGGCAAGCGGCAGAGAACAGGAAAAGGAAATGAAAGAAGCAGAAAGAGCCAGCAATTCACAGAACTCAAGGTGAAGCCTCTGCCGCAAATAGAACAAGCCGCGGCGATGGAGACGGCGCTGGTACCTACAGAGCGAGACATGGAGACTCCGGGGAGTGTGAGCAAAGTTGGCCCTCCTGGAACCTCCCAAGAAAAGGCAAGGGCTGAGGAACACGCTCCTGAAGTATGTCAAGAAGGCCTTAGACCTCAGGAAAATTGCTCCGAGTACCAAGAGGCAGGTGCACAAAAGCATCCTTTTGAAACATGCCAAGCCATGACTGAACCTGAAGCTCTTACACCAAAGATGTGCCAAGATGTGGCTGAGCCAGAAGATGTGTCTCCTGAAACATGCCAAGAAACAGCTGTGTGGCAAGACCGTTCTGCCAAGATGTCCCAAGATGTGGCTGAGCCAGAAGATGTGCCTCCTGAAATGTGCCAAGAAACAGCTGTACTTGAAGATCATCCTTCCAGGATGTACCATGATAGGGCAGGATCTGAGAACCTCACTCCTAAAATGTGCCAAGACATAGCTGTACTTGGAGACTATCCTTCTAGGATGTACCAAGAGATGACTGAGCCAGAAGACCTCTCTCCTAAACCATACCAAGGAACAGCTGGGCACACAGCCCTTCCTTCTAAGACAGAAGCTACAACTGGCCAGGATGGACGTGCTCTTGGAGTCTACCCTACACCAGAAGTGCCTAAAGACTACCCTGTTGAAACAGACCCCCAAACAGCTGAACCCGAAGAACAGAATTCTGAACCAGACCAAGAGATAGCTGAGGCTCCACATGTCATTCCTCAAATACTAGTGATCACTGAGCCTAAAGATCTTTTTACAAAAGCATGCAGAGAAACAACTGAACGTGACTTCTTCTCACACAAAACAGAGGCAGAACTGGCTAAGCCCAAAGTACTCTCTCCAAAAACAGACCAAAAAACACCTGGGCCTGAAAAATATGCTCCTGAAATATTCCAACAAACACCTGAGCCTGAAGAGCATTCACCTGAAATACACCATGGGATGGCTGGGCCTGAGTCAGAATACTCAGCTGATGTATATCAGGAAATACCTTCCGATGCAGATTCCCCGTCTGAAACATACCAAGACAGCCCTGGGCCCGAAGACCTCTCTACCAAGGCATATGCAGATAAATATGTGCCTGAAGAATGCTCTCCAATCCCATACCCTGAAACAGGTGGCCCCGAAGGCCTGGATCCTGTCACATCCCAGGAAGATGCTAAGGATGTTTATACTTTTTCTCCAGGTAGGAGCTGTTTAGTGGAGATCAGATGCTGACAGTACCACTTCCTGATGTCCCCTCTTTACAATCTCAGCCCTCACATAGGTAGATCCCCATCAGAGTGATTTCCAACGTTGTTCTCCCCAACTAATCTCAACAGGGACCGTGACTGTCATTGGCTAGTTTCAAGTAAAGCATGTTTGCACTTAACCAAAATCTGTCTCAGCAGATGTCCCAAGCCCCAAAAAGCAAATAACTGAAAATGAAAACATGTACATCGGCTAAGTCCTGGTACCTACCAGTCAGTGGGAGCAACTTTGCAGAGAGGGAAGTAGACGCAGGGGTTAGGAGACCTGATAGCATAGTAGTTACACATTCAGCTGTCATCTGAAAGGTCAGCAGTTCCAAACCACCGGCTGCTCCGTGGGAGAAAGACGGGGTTTTCTGCTCTCGCTAACAGGTCCAGCCTCTGCAAGTCACGGGGCAGTTCTGCCCTGTCCAGCAGGGTCACTCTGAGTCAGCTCAGCCGTTGCGCCAACGCTGGGAGTCTGAGTAGGTCGAATTGTGGGCAAAATATATCTAAATATGTGCAATGAAGTCTAGATGAAAGAACAGCTGGATGCATGAGCTTTCCAGCTTCCTGATAAAAGGCAAATGAATTCAAGATACGAGGCACTTAGGGAGATACAAAAGAATAAACATTGTGTGGTTCTAGGGGGTTTTAATAGAAAGGACAAAGCTTTCTATTTCAATATTTGTTGCTGAGTAGCCTTCTCCACCCCTCTTCCTTTAGCTGTCCTAGATTTCTGAAAACCATCTGACCTTTCTGTGATGCTGGGGAGCTTGACTTGCCTCAGGGACAACCCTGAGAATGTGGGTTCTCTTTGTACAGCACTGCAGATGGGAGAACAAATCATTCAGAAGCATAGTCGTGCCAGGACTACTCCCCTTATTGTTGTTGTGTACTATGATAGCAATGTGTAATGAATATCACTGGAAGGACTATTTAGTTAACATCTATTAAACATTATTGGAGATTAACAATGCCACTGGATAAATCATATCACCCCCATTTAACATAGAGGGCTATGCAGACACTGAAAGGTAAATATTGTCTGGTGATGTCCTTTGACTAAGTCCTTGGAGGCTGAGTCAAAAACTGCACATTTCAGAAAGACATTTTGCCCCCACTAGTCTCCAAAAATGTACCAAATTTGCACAAACCTAGAGTTGGTAAGACTATGCCCCCCAACCTTGTCTATACTGTGATTATATTTAAATGATTTTAGAATCTTGCCTATTGGCTAGATTTTTGTTTTTTGAGAAAACCTTATTGTTTTCATTCCTTCTGACTGTTCCTGCTACAAGGCAGCATTTTTTAATTTTTGGGGGGGGGCATTACTGCCCTCTGGTGGGAGTGTGAGGGCCAGCCTTGCTCCTGGAGAGCTGCTGCTGGACTTGAACCACCAAGCCAGTGGGCCGCAGTCCCGCACACAACCACCATGCCACCGGGGCTCAGCCACCAACTGGGAGCTCTTATAATATCATACAGTCCATAATTCAAATAGATCAAGCTAATTGTACAATTGCTACTACAATCAGTTTAGAAACATTTTCTTTCTTTTTGAACCCTTTGATGTCAGCTCCCCTTTATCTCCTCCCTCCCCCACCCCCAGAGGTTGATGGTGTATACATATATATGTATAAATGGTACATATATATCTTTAATTGATCTAAAATGTATTTTGTGCATGTGTGAGATTTTTTTCCTGCAAATGAGCAATCAATTGTCACAATTTATTTTTAACATTTTATTTGGCATTTCAGAAGTGAAAGTGAAACCCAAAGTAGAAGAACCAGAAAGATCAGCAAGTCTGAGCACTCAGGAGGATCATCGCCAAAATGACATTATGTATCGCTATCCTGTATTTTAACAATTCCCAACTGAGCATTCTCATTGGGCGGAATACATACCCCTACAAGATCCTGTGCTCATCTTTGTTTATGTATATAAAGAAGGAGAGTGCCTGTCTTTTAGGACTTTATTGATAGATGAAATTGGGTGTGTGTGTGTGTGTGTGTGTTGTTAGTGTATGTGTGTGTGTGTGTGTGTAGTGGTATTGGTGAGAAGAGAAGAAAAAGTTTAGGGGAGAGATGAATAACTGACACCTCTCACCTAAACCAAATCTTTCTTTGATTAAATATTAACAGTAGGTAAATGATTAATTCTCAATATTTAGAGTGTTTTGGAAATCCAAGTTTATAGTTTCTGTGTAGACTCTGTTCCATTATTAATGTGATAATAGCTTCAGAATTTTATTCAGGTTGTAGCTGACTCACAGAGTTCACTTTAACAGTCCTTAGATTCTAGATACCACAGCTTCCAAGATTTAAGATTTCTTCAAGTGATAAGTATCATCTATGTTTATATTTAAATTTTAATATTTGTAGACTTTTTAAATGTATGGTTTGTGTAAAGTGTACATTAAATCATGATTTTGGGTCAAACTGTGTGGATGGCATTGTGTTCAGCACTGCCTCGTTAGTAGACCTGTAAGACGGAGGCTTCCTGCCCTCTAGGAATTTAGTTCATCCCCCTGGAAAATAAAATGGAAAAGAAATAATGCAAAGGAACATAGTAAATGCTAGCACCCTGTGAGTTCCGAACAAAAGCAAACCACCCAATGCCGATGAGATGGCTGGGATGCATGGAGACCCTCTACGTGTCTTCTCGTGGAGCAGATGGAAGAGTCTGGTGGGGTTGAACTGCTGACTCTGCTGTTCCCATCTGCTGTTAGCAGAAACAAGAGCTGCAATGTTACTTTGGGGATGGAGTGACCTGAGAGGGGCGTCTCGCAGGAAGGAGAAGAGTAATGTGTGTGAGGATGAGCAGACACACAGAAGGGAGAGTTCCAGACGGGTTCTAGAGAACTGCGTACAAGCCATGGCAGCTCATAGGTAACAATAGGCTACTATGCTAACAGCTTGCTGTTATGAGACAGGTGGTCGAGGATTTTGCACCCCTGGCTAAAGAGTGTCTCACATACTTCCTAAATCACGGGGAACTAGGTAAGGCGGTGGAGTAGCAGGTTGGGGATTTGAGAGATACCTGGTCATCATGGTCAATGAAAGGAACTCTTGGCGAAGGAGCTGGGCTTTTTGCTCATTCCTTCCTTTTCTTTCGTTATGACTGAGGATGCAATGTGAAAGAGACTCCTGCAGGTGAGGATGCCTCAAGGCTGTCCACGCAGGCGCTGTGCCAGTGGAGAGCAAGCACGACCCTGGACCACAGGCACGCTGGGTGTGCAGACAGCAGTGATGCTCGGTGGAGCTTGAGAAACACTGGGGAAGATGAGAGGAGACTGATTCCTTCTACCTCTCAGAGCCCTTTCCACCCACTCCTTTCCACTTTAGACACAATCTCTGCTTTCTCCTGATGCTCATTTGAAAACCACGGTACTCTGCGGGGTAAAAAGGCCCAGTTTTCTTCCTGACTTGAAACCTTGAAGTCAGATGATTGCAGTTTTTTGTTTTTTGGGGGGTTTTTTTTGCATCACTGCCCCCTGGTGGTGGGAGTAGAAAGCCCAGTCTTGCTCCCTGAGAGCTGCTGCTGGATTTGAACCTCCAACCCAGTGGGCTGCAGTCCCGTGCACGACCACTACGCCACTGGGGCTCAGCCAGTTTTTTAGCAATCCATATGGCCCTGCTTGGTGGTGTCCTTCTTCCCAGATCGATGCAATGGGGGTGGTGTAGTGGGTTAGACTTTGGGCTGCTAATGGTGAAGTCAGTGGTTCATATTCACCCTCCACCCCATGGAAGAAAGACTGTCTGCTCTCATAAAGATTTACCGTCTAGGCGGCTGAGCCCCGGTGGCGTAGTGGTTGTGCGCGGGACTGCGGCCCACTGGGACGGAGGTTTAATTCCAGCAGTGGACCTGGGCCTCCTACTCCCACCACCAGAGAGCAGTGATGCCCTCCCCCCCCAAAAAAACGGCTTATTCAATCCCAGAGAGGTTACATCTTTTTTTTTGGGGGGGGGGCATCACTGCCCTGTGGTCATGGGAGCTACCCAGCCTTGCTCCTGGAGAACTGCTGCTAGATTTGAACCGCCAAGCCAATGGGCCACAGTCCCACACTCAACCACTACGTCCCTGGGGCTCAGCCCCGAGAGGTTACATCTTATGAATTACAAATAATAAGATTATTCTAGACAGGATCAGAAAAACCTCAGACCATAGAGCAGCAGTTCTCAACCTGTGGGTTGCCCGATTCCAACCAGGAGTAAAATTACAGTGATGTAGTAGCAACGAAAATAATTTTATGGTTGGGGTGGGGGTCACCACAACATGAGGAACTGTATGAAAGGGTCGCGGCATTAGAAGGGTGCCAGTGTCATTGAACATTATTTGTAAAAGTGCTGCCAATGCATAACTCCCTGACAGAACAGGATAGAACTGTCTCTCTGGGTTTCTGGGATACTAACACTCTATGGAAGTTGAAAACCTCATCTACAAAGTGACCAGACGTCCTGCTTTGGGCGGCACAGTCCTGATTTTAAACAATTTTCCCTGAGTCCCGTGGCGTTTTTAAAAAGTCCTGAGTTTTTGGAAAGAATGCATGAGAAGCTAGGGAATGGCGGGAGAAGGGGAATGTAATATACCCCCTCTATACCCGCCCTCCTCATCTCCCCCCCCACCCCCATCAATGGTGTCCCATATTACCAATGTTAAATCTGGTCACTTTACCATAGGGGACTGGTGGTTTCAAACTGGTAACCTGGCAGTTAGAGACCCTACAGTAACCAGGGCTCCCCCCGTAAAGTGCTATATTACTTCATTCAATTCAGTTTTCAATTCTATTAACAGAGACATGTTACCCACAAGAGGCAGGAATCTAATTCATCAATGTTCCCAAGTTGTATATTTCTGTACTCGTCACATTTGGTAATTCTTACAGCTATCTAAAGTTTACCTGACTCTGCTGAGCCCTGGTGGCTTGGTGGTTGAGTGCCGGACTGCAGCCCACTGGCTCGGCGGTTCAAAGCAGCAGCTCTCCAGGAGCAAGGCTGAGCCTCCCACTCCCACCAGAGGGCAATGATGCCCCCCCCCAATTTTTTTTTGAAGTTTACTTGACTCTCCAGTCTTTTAGGGCCAGGAGGCCAACACTAACTCTGAGCTAGTTAAGGTGTATTGTGCCCACCTGGCCAATTAACACATGTGGAATTAATTGAAGGGCAGAGAGAAAATGGCTCCGTGAGGCTCACCTTTCTAGTTCTCAGGTCTATTGCTTTCTGATGGCCAGACCAGGGCGTAGCTGCCTTTGCCTATTCCCCGCTTCAGCGGAGAAGGCTCACTTCCTATAAGGCATTCTTGAGGAGAAGCCACGTGGACTTAGCCTGATGCAGCGCTGCATGCTACAGCAGCCATGTGGAGAGCCCTGCCAGCGCTGAGGTGCTTACACGCTCACTGATGGGGCTTTCCTCCTGCAGTTGGCGTCATTGTGTGTTTTGTGAGATTGAGGAGGACTTCGTAGATTGGTGTTGGACATATGAGCTGATGATGGACTGACTTATGGGTTTGCACAGCACTGGGTTGGGATGCTTTCTCAATGTACACTTGCCCTTTATATAAAACTCTCTCTCATACATATGTGTTTCTGTGGATTTGTTTCCTAGTCTACCCAGACTAGCACCAGCTGCTCATCCACAGCACAATCTTTCCACAAATTAAGGGAGTGAATCAGTTTCAGCCACATCTCCATCTAGTGGTGAGTGAGTGCGGCTCTTTCTGTATCTATTTTACAACATATGTGAAACATTTTTTTAAAGGAAAAAAGAAAAATCCTAGGGCTGAGCCCCGGTGGCATAGTGGTTGTGCGCGGGACTGCGGCCCACTGGGACGGAGGTTCAATTCCAGCAGCGGGGCTGGACCTCCTACTCCCACCACCGGAGAGCAGTGATGCCCCCCAAAAAAGAAAAATCCTAATTGCTTTCTTAATGTGACTTGTAGCGGCCCCAGAGGACAGAGTAGAACTATTTCTTAGATTTTCTGGAGCGGTAGATCTTGATGAAAGAAGGTACCCTGGGCTTTCTGGTCTGGTGAGCACGTGTGTGTATGCCAGAGTTAACCACAGCTGGTGGTGTGATGTAATGGTTCAGCACGGGTTGTCTGCCCAGATGCTGTTGCTCCTGAAAACAGAGACTATCGCTTTTTCCAAATCGCCAATCGAAAAGAACCTACCTGAGGAAATATCTGTACAGTGCTGATCAAATTTAAAAGTCCCTTCCTCCTCTACAATCTTGATCCCAATTGCAGCTTCATTTCTACTCCTTCCTGAACTAGAAATGGCAAACAGGCTTAGGAACAGCTGCTCATGGTAAACTTTTCAATCTGTAAGCTTGCAGACTGTAGGTGTGTTAGTTTGGGTAGACTAGAGAAACAAATTCATATATATATATACATATATATGTGGGGGGGGGTTTACATCAAAGAGTAATAATATATTAAGAAAATAGCCCAGTCCAGATCGAGTTCATAATTCCAATATGAGCCCCATGTCTGAAACCGATCTATAAATTCCTCTTCAGACTCCTGCAGCTCATGCAATAATGCGGAATGCAGGAAGATCACAGAGCAGTGGGTGGCAGGGGGCACATCTTCGTTAGAGTTGGCAGGGATCTCCACGTGGCTCCTTCAGTCTAGGGCTCTAGTGTAACCCCATGGGTCTTCTCAACAAGCATGTCTCACAGAGAGTGTTGGTGTGTCCTGCCTCCAGCCAACTCTTTATCTCTGTAGTGCCTCCCAACAAGGTCATCAAGCTGTGTCCTGATGGGCAGGTTAACCTCCACCCCTTCACTCTTAATACCCTCAAATTGGTACCAGATTAAGTATTATTGCCACAGTAGGCAATTAAAAAAATTCCCTTAAAAATTTTCCCCTTTCTGTACCAACAGGGTGAGAGTCTACAAACTAAATTATGTATGTAGGGAAAATTGATATATGTTACATGTAGCATTATAAGTCAGATGGTAAAGGATGAACTACCAATATAGGGAAACTGGGTATCCATGGATCTCAGGAAGAAAAAGTTAATTGCCCTCAATTTTCCAGGAATGTCCACAGCAACAGAAATCCCTCCCACTGACCTGGCAGGCACGTTGATTCATAGTTTCATTGTCATGGGGCATGGAGAGCACAGAGCAAGGTCTTTGAGGTTAAAAAATCAGAGCTGCAAGTAGAAAATGTTTTGAAAATGATGATGGCAACAAATATATAAATGTGATTGACACAATGAATGGAATATGGATTGTGATAAGAGTTGTATGAACCACCAATAAAATGATTTTAAAAATCAGAGCTGAAAAAGGTTTACTGGAAGTTCCTTTTATATTTTATGAAACACTTCAGTATGGAAAACTTAGGACAGGCAAGGAAATAATCATCTGTGTATTTTCAGCAGCAGAAGAGAATTTTTAACCTTAAGATCCACTTGTTGGGGCTGAGCCTCAGTGGCGTAGTGGTTGTGTGAGGGACTGCAGCCCACAGGGCTGGTGGTTCAAATCCAGCAGGAGCTCCCTAGGAACAAGGCTGGGTTTCCTATTCCCACCAGGGCAGTGATGCCCACTCCTCAAAAAAAGATCCAGTTGTATTTTTTTTCCCCTACATGGCTCCTTCATATTGACGTTAAGTAACATCCAGTGGGTTCAGGCTGATGGTAAAGGACACAACAGAAGGACATGCTGCCTGTCACGCAGCCTCTCACAGTTGTTGCTCTGTGAGGCCATCATTGTAGCCTCCGGTCAGTCCATTTCACCGAAGGCCATACTCATGCCACTGGACTCAGCATCTTACTGGACACAGGCATCATTAAAATAATGAGCAACACCTTGGCTGTCACATTCAATTTGTCCCAGATTTGTGTTTGAATACTGAAAAGTCTGAGAAATGAACATATTTTTCCCCATAATAAGGGAAAACCAAGAAATCGTCTGAGGCCTAAAAATTATACATGTCAGGGCTGAGCCCTGGTGGCGTAGTGGTTGTGTGCGGGGCTCCGGCCCACTGGGATGGAGGTTCAATTCCAGCAGTGGGGCTGGGCCTCCTACTCCCACCACCGGAGAGCAGGGATGCCCCCCCCACAAAAAAATTACACATATCAATTCATTCTCCCAGGACTTTGACACAAAGTTAGCAGCCCTAGGTTGTGGAAAGATACCCTAAAACACAATAAATACAGCACATTAAATATGAAAGCATAATACAGTAAATAATAATTTTTTAAACTGTACATGTACCTTGATCTTCACTTGGAGAGAAATTAGGGGTGGAGAAGTGCTATATTTTGGAAGGACAGTCTCTTCCTTAATGACTGCTGGCAGCATAGTTTGGGGTCTCTTTTCTGCTGGTCTCTTCATCATTTCTCACTAAAAATTTGTCTCTGGACACCTGTGCCGACCTTCTTTACAAAATGTTCCTAAAACGAGAGGCAGCATTTTCCTTGACCAGGTTCACAATTCTATCCTTGCCTCCTCTGGGTGATGTGTGGCCCAGAAAATGGCCACTTCTGCCCTTTTGGCATTTATTTCTTTCATTAATGAACTAGAAACCCCCTCTCTTCCCACCTCCCGCCCGCCCCACGGTTATTTCCTCGGCTGTGGTTTGCTGCCGCCTGTGTCCGTGAACTTGGGCGATGAGCTCCGCATGCGCTCCTGAACCACCGCCTGCATCTAAGGACGCAGCCAAATGTGCCACGGACCGTCCGTCTTCGGAACCATCGGCATCACCCTTGCCCACGCCTCACCACCGCGTGTACGCCCGCCCGTGGTTGAATTTTTCTAACCAGACCAGGCTGGCTTTGAACACTCCGGGCTCCTCCAGTTGTCCTCTCTGCTTTCCTGCCGGCACCACGCGCCTTCTTTAGCGCCATGGTTAGGATGCTTTACGTCCACGGGGGCACAAGAGCGCACAGTGACCCACGGACACGGGCGCGGTTTGCGGTGCTGCCCGCAGCGTCAGCCTGTCTCCGGGGAGCGCGCCGGCGTTTCCCAAGTGCTGTCTGGTTGGGTGCGGAGCCCCGGGACCAGCACGGCAAAAAGCGTCGTTGCTGCTCCAGCAGTGGGAGGCGCGCCCACGGCGCTGTCGCTCGACACGCGGGTGCTCCCCACGCGGTGCTCCTCGAGGTTTCGGCGGCACTCGGCACTAGCGCTCAGCTCCCAGCAGGCGCCGGCAACTCGGAGGCGCTCTCGCCAAGCACGGCCGTCGGGGAGACCCGAGCACGGCTCCCAAACGTGGCCCGGCGGAAGGGGGTGGGGACGGAGCTGATCCCAAGGGCCCAAGTAGAAAGGAAATGTTTTCAAAGGGATAGTGGCAACCTACGTACACATGTGCTTGACACAATGGCTGCGTGGATAGATTGTGACAGGAGCTGTGAAGCCCCACTAAAACGGCTTTATCAAAAGAAAGCAAACTCGCCTAACCCGGGGTCCACCCAGGGCCGCGCCAGCCACGCCCCCTCCTCCCAGGGAGCGCGTCCCCCCCACCCCGCGCGCACGCGCACGCTCAGGGCCGCGCTAGCCACGCCCCCTCCTCCCGGAGAGCGGGTCCCACCCGGCGACCGCGCGCCTCCCCGCCGGCGTCTCCCGCGCATGCGCCAGGCTGGCAGCGCTTCCGCGGAAGGGGGGCGGCCCCGGCGCCATGCGCGGCCTGGAGGAGGCGCGGCCTCGGGCCCCAGCGGCCCCGTGCGGGTGCGTGCAGCCGGCTCTGGAGACAGGTAACCGCCCCGAGGCTGGCGGGCCCCACGCCGAGGAAGCTAGGCTCGAACAGCCGGCATCGCGGCCGCCGAGAGAGAGAGAGAGACCTTGATTCTGCCTGCGCTCCTCTGTCATCTATGGAGGCGACAGGTCACGTGCTCTCACCGTCACGTGATAGGAGGAGGCCAACGAGATGGCGTGCTCCTGGACTTCCTGTTTTTCCTTCCCCCCCCCCCCACCCCCAACTCTGGTAACAACTGTAGCTTAGTGGCAATGCGTTGGGCTGTTCACTGTAAGGTCAGCAGTTTAAGGTCATTTGCATAAAAGTGATTGTTTTTCGGGGGGCTCCTCTGATATCTGATCCCGTGATCACAAGGGTTGGTGTGTTTTTTTCCACATGGGCTTTGTTGCTTCCTTGCTAGATGGCCTCTTGTTTAACTTCAATCCTTTAAGATCCCAGATGCGATATCTTCTAAGTCAGGGACCATCAGCTTTCTTCACCACTTTTGCTTATGCGCACATTTTGACTTCAGTGATTGTGTTGGAAAGGTGAACAATCACAAAATGTCAGGTTATTAGAACAAAGTTTTCTTGAGTGGAGGGAGGACTTGAGTACAGGCCCTATGTCTGTTTGCTACCTTGATACTTAGCATGTAAATATTTGTACATAGATCTATATCCCTATCATTAATGTATTTACATATGTGCGTGCCTATACTTATGCCTATAGAAATGACTCTTTTGGGGGGGGCATCACTGCCCTCTTGGTGGGAGTGGGAGGCCCAACCTTGCTCCTGGAGAGCTGCTGCTGGGTTTGAACCGCCAAGTCAGTGGGCCGCAGTCCTGCACTCAACCACTACGCCACCAGGGCTCAGCCCCAGAAATGTCTTTTTTTAAAAAAATCATTTTATTAGGGACTCTTAAACAGCTCATCACAATCCATACTTGCACCCAGTGTGTCAAGCACATTTGTACATAGGTTGCCATCATCATATTCAAGACATTTTCTCTCTACTTGAGCCCTTGACATCAGCTCATATAAATGTCTTTTGCCTTCTAATTCTTTCCTCCATTTCCTATAACTTTCCTCCTGTCTCACTATCATGTTCGACTCAACTCTCAGTATTTCCTCTGGTTACTTTGCAGTTGACCAAACCCCACCAGGCATTCTATGCTCTCCTCACCATCGATTTTAAATCTCCTGTTGCTCCCTTGTCCCTGGGTTTGTTGGCAGCTTCTCCCTGGAGACTGCACATCTTTTTTTTTTTTTTTTTTTTAGTTTTTTAGGCATCACTGCCCTCTGGTGGTGGGAGTAGGAGGCCCAGCCTTTGCTCCTGGGAGCTGGAATCGAACCTCCATCCCAGTGGGCCGCAGTCCCGCGCACAACCACGACGCCACCGGGGCTCAGCCTAGACTGCACATCTTTAAGAGAGCAGACTGCCTCCTCTTTCTCCCCTGCGACAGCTGGTGTGTTTGAATCACTAACCTTGTAGCTAGCAGCCAAGGACTTACCCCTCTCTGTGAGCAGCATCCTTTATCATGTCACTAGGTTTTCTGAAATAGCCTCTTCCATCCTTTATTTTCTTCCTCCGATGGGGACTCTTTCCAAGATATCATCTCAGGGAACATGAGTGGAGCTCTGCCATGATGGATGGCACTTGCATGTGTTCATGAATAGCATCAAAGTGTTTCCTAATAGTTGCATGGAACCCAGTAGAGATAAAAGCGGTGACATCAATGCATTCAAGAAAGCCATATCCTAGAGTCTAGTTTGATGTTTTGAATAGATCTTTTGACTGATAACTTTCTCCCCTAATTTTATTCTAGGGAATCTGTTGACTGAGCCAATTGGTTACTTAGAATCATGCTTTTCAGCCAAGAATGGAACACCACGACAGCCATCCATCTGTAGTCTTTCTCGGGCTTGTCTGAGGATTAGAAAGAGCATCTTCAATAATCCGGAACATTCTTTGATGGGCTTAGATCAGTTCTCGCATGTTTGGTAAGTTACAGGTAGCAGTGGCCTGAGCACCTGTCACGGTGCGAAGTTCAGTTGAAGGTAGCCATGCAGGGAGCTGTGTAAAACACCCTTGTCTTGTGGCAAGAAGTTTCTGTACTGCGTGCACCCCTGACTTGTCAGCATACCATGGACACCCCTTCTGGAAGCGTGGGACCCAAGGAGGTGGCTGCAGTTGGCTCTCATTTTTGATAGGTGCTGTCTTATTTCTGTCCACGCCTCACTATCCTGTCCTCTGGTCTGGGGGAGTCAGCAAATGGGGCCTGTGTTTGCAAAACGGGACTATAAAGACCATGGGGTTTCCCCAAGAACTCTCTGGAGCCCTCTCAGGTGTGATAACCTAACTTTTGCTTTCTTCTTACTCCACGCTTAGTGACTGTTGTGGGTTTTCCAATAGGGTTCTGTTTGTTTTCCACAAGAACGGCCGTTTGAGCTGTAAGGCAAAAGTGCAGCCTCCTCGGCTGAATGGTGCAAAGACTGGTGTGTTCTCCACCAGGAGCCCTCACCGCCCCAATGCCATCGGACTGACCCTGGCCAAGCTGGACCGAGTAGAAGGTAACCGAGCCCATGTCTCCTACCAGCTGGCTCTCCTGACCCAGGAGTCCCGTCAGGCACACTGCCGGCTCCCAGCCAAACTAGTGCCAGGGGTGTCAGCCCCCAAGGCCCACTGGGCACTGAAGGAAACAAGGGGACAGAAAAGGCAGCGAGGATCGAAACAGTTTGAGAAGTGCCCTCCGGGCTGCTCACACATGATGCCATTCCGTGTTTCAGGTGCTGTGATGTTAGGAAGGCTTTCTTATCATCACATTAGCAGACACAGAATGATTAAAAGCACGGTGAGAGTTTAATATCGAAGGCTTGGCAACGTGCTGACTCAAGGGGCCGGCTCAGAGTGTGGGGACAGAGTCTCTTTACTGGGTGCACCCCAGGACCATGCAGACCGCTTTGGGCCGAGTTCAGCAGAGAGCACGCTCCCATCTGGAGGAGCTGGAAAGGCTGGCCAGAAGAGGTGGTATTTGGAGGCCTGGGAGAGCGAGCGGGTGGGAGTTAGCCAGGTAGAGGGGAGGCTGGCCTACCAGGCAGAAGGACGGGCTGGCATCCAGCGAGAAGAGCCCAGTGTGGGCGCACAGTGGGCGGGTCCTGTGAGATGGAAGCAGGTGATGGTGGGAAGAGTACGGTGTGTTCACTCATTGTCTGTGCCACTCACAAACTGGATATTCACAGCGAGTGCCCCCCTCCCTTCCCTGGTGTTCTAGGCGGAGCTGTCTATCTCTCTGGGGTTGACATGATCCATGGCACGCCTGTCCTCGACATCAAGCCCTACATCGCCGACTACGACGCTCCACAGTGGGGAGACCCTGACTTTCAAGACGACGAGCGTGAACCCCAAGTGGACTCTGCAGGCCAGCACCCGTGCCCGGGGAGCCTCAACCCCCAGCCCGAGCTTGCCACCCAGGCGGGCCTGGACTGTCCAGGCGACAGAGCTTCAGAAGCAGCAGCCTCGGAGCGTGTCAACGCAGCAACAAGTGGGAGTGCGCCCGCGCCCGCCGAGGGAGCAGGTGCCGTGGGTGGAGGGCCCGGGGCAGACATGCAGCCCGGCTCCCGCCCCCCGGAGGCCAGCTTTCCCAGGGAAGGGACAGACCGGGGTCCAAGCCGAGGGCACGAGGCAGCAGGCTCACCGGGAAGCCAGGCGGAGACGCAGCCGGGAGCTGCTCCTACAGCCCCCCGCAGTGTGGTTCCCCCCTGGGTGAGAGAGGCACCGGTGGCCACCTTAGACGTTCGCTTCACGCCTCACGCCGAGATGGATCTCCGGCACCTCAGCCCAGGTGAGCCAGGTGCACCCGGTTTCCCATTTTTGAACAAAGGATGAGCTTTTCCTATGAATCGGAGCCACATCTGGTCTCTCGTTGAGGGCGGGGGTGGGGGGGCAGCCACATGGAGTATGAGGATGAAACGACATCTGTGCAGCACCCGCCATCTGATAGCTGAGCCTGGCTTTCATGGTGATGTGTGGGCAGCGTTACGAAACCCCCAGACAGAGCTTTCTGTAATGAGTGACCGCTTTCCCTGTCCTCTGGGCTTCTCTCAGTCAGACTTCACAGCATTGAGAGCACGGGTGCGGGTGTGGGTGTGTGTGTGTGAGAGTGATCTAATGGGCTTCATCCAGTGAGTCCCAGACCCTCAGTGGAGCATCTGTGTGGCACTGAGAGTGACGGGGGACTCCAGAGGCGCCCATGACGTGACGTACAGCTGGTTTACCCGTCACCCCCAGAAGCCACATGCCACGGAGTCTAATGGACACCCCGGCCTGCAGACACTTCTCCCCTCGGCTGGGACATTGCAGTAGTGGTCTGTGGGGAAGGAGGGGATGAAGTCACATCGGGTCTTACAGGCTATTCTAAACCCAAACCCACACTCCCCGCCCTCCAGTGGAGGCCAGCTCACGGCGGCTGTCGGAGAGGGTGGGCCTGCCTGGTGAGACGCTCCTGTGAAGCAGCTGGCGGTGGCCCCTTCTGGTAATTTAGAACTGCAGATCTGCAGCACGGGCGGAGCGCAGCCAGCTCGTCTCTATGGCGCCACAGGACTCTGTTCTCCAGATGCCCTGTTGAGCGGCCCGGGTGTCCCCTCATGGCCCCCGACCCCTGGGCCGTGGGGAGGACGTGCATGTTTACCTGGCGAGGGGCGTAGGCAGAGGAGCATGACGCCAGTTCCCCTGGCGAGCTCCCTGCCAGCGTGGGCCACAGGTGACTTCCGGGAAGGACGAACCGACTGGCCAACCCCGGCCCTTTCAAATGGTGGCAGAGGGACCCACAAGTCCTGACCCCGGGGATCTTGGAGTGTTGAGGGCGCCTGTGCTTCTCGTTACAGATGCCGGTCACCCCGCGTTTCAGTACTTCCACTCCGCGGAGGAAGCCCGGCGGGCCATGGTGGCTGTGCTGTCTGCCGACCCTCGGTCTGTGTACCGGCGGAAGCTCTGCCAGGACCGCCTCTTCTACTTCACTCTGGACACGGCGCACGTCACCTGCTGGTTTGGCGACGGCTTTGCGGAGGTGCTGAGGATCCGGCCGGCGGCTGGGCCTGTCCTCGAGCTTGACCCAGAACCTGCAGAAGCCTCGGGGAGGCTGGGCTCATCCAGAAGCCCCACTGCAGTGGCCCGCTGATGGGGTCCACGTGGTGTTGGGACCGCACAGCTGGTCACAGGGTGTCTGCAGAAGGCAGCAACGCTCCTCTCACTGGGTGGGTCTGGGCTGAGAAAGCGCCTTCCTTGAAACTGCGTGTTAATAAACTTAGCTGAGACGTCTTGCAGGGTCAGCTGCCTTACACTCTTTGGCCTGTTGGGATGAAGAATTGCAGGGGAGGCTGGGACTTGGTGGGACTGGGCAGAGAGGCCAGGGCAACAGGCACCCCCTCAACACCCCACAGGGGCTCTCACTGCTGGACAAGCCGGGCACCCTTTTCATTCCGAGTCTCTGTGGATTCCTAAATTCACCCACCAGAGCCTGGGGAGTTTAGCAGGCTCAGAGACTCTCTGGCCTACATACTTAATCCACGTGTAAAAATTGATACCTAGCACTCATATTTAATCCTAACAAAAGACAAAACAAAACACACACACCATGACTCACCAAAATCCTTGAAAATCCTTGTCTCAGAAAAGAGTCCCCAAGAAGGCAGTGGCTGGTTCCCCTCGTTGTCGTATCTGTTCACGGTCACTGCTTATTGGGCGCCTGCGACAGCCCGGGCTCTGGTGATCCAACCAGAGGGACGAGATGCAGTGCTGGTCGAGTTAGGTAGAGGGAGCCATGCGCTAAGCCAGGCTTGTAAGACCGTTGGGTGCACGCTCCGTCACATCTGCACAAGGTCCCCTCGGCTTCTGCTTGAGTGCCCCCCTTTTCTTAGGCTCTCCCCCGTAACACTCTGCAAAGCCCCTCTGCCCCGGTTCTTGTGGAGGCTTCCGCGTGACTCTTTGCCTCTTGTGAAGACCTTCGAATCTCTAGTTTCCGAGCTTCCATCTCTCAGAAAGATGCGTCGTTTCAAACAAGTCACACTCCTTTTATCTTGTAAGCGTCCAAAGACAGCACTGTGATTTTTGAGCCTTTACTCCCGGGTGCCTCTAGAGGGAGCCCTTGATTTCTGATTCTCTCCCCTTGGCCTCCTCTCAAGGGCAGGGAGGTTTTTGTTTTAAGTTCAGTAAGTTTGGAGGAAACCTCCAGGAGTTGAATTGTTGGGTGCTTTTGCCTTTAGATCCACATGCTCCAGCTTTCAGGAATAGTCGACTGCACCATCAATGCGGCTGTTTGTCCATCACATGTAGACCTTTTATCTAAATTGACCAGACATCCTGTTTTTTAACAATGTCCCGTGGCGTTTTAAAATTAATTATATTACAAGGCTGAGCCCCGGTGGCGTAAGTGGTTGAGTGCGGGACTGCCGCCCACGGGCTTGGCAGTTCAAATCCAGCGAGCGCTGGGTAGTGCCCACAACCACCAGAGGGCAGGGATGCCCTAATAATAACAATGATTTAATTTATTACAATACTATTTTTGAGCTCTATGAAAATTTTTGTTGCTCCATATAGACCAAATTTTTAATCAAGAACCTTCCCCCGTTCCCCCCATCAATGGTGTCCCGCTTAAAATCTGGTCACTGTATCGTACTGGATGTTGAAGTTAAGCAGTGGGATCAGCCAATTCCAGTTCGTGGTCCTGTTGAGTTGAGTCATCTTTGGGCACTGGGTTTGGGGTGCATGTGTAGAAAGGGTTACTGAGTTTAGGTGTTTGTGCCCTGGTGGTGTTAGGCTGACGTCCACATGGTTCAAAACCTCCAGCAGCTCTGCTTCCATAAACAGGTCCAGTCTTGGAAACTCGCTGGTCACAATGAGTCAATACCGCCTCAATGGCAGTGAGTTTTGTTGTGATAAGCGATGGAGACAGACCCATCCGTGAGTGTGTGTGTGTGAGTGAGTGTGAGAGAGGATCCTCAAGAAGGCAGGTGAGGCTGCAGTGAAAGTTTGTTCCGAGGCTTTGCTGGCTGGTTGGCGCTTGGCGTTTTCCGGCACCGATCAGAGGTTCAGTAGTGTCTTCAGCTCACACAGCCCATCAGCCACGTATCCAGGATCTCAGCCTGCCCAGCGTGAGCACCACATGCTCTCTTTCCTGCTTGTCTTCTGCCTCCCGGTGCAGGCGTGGCTGCGTGGTCAGCCAAGCTGCTTTGATGGCTGCTTAAGATGACCCCAAACCCAGTGCCCACAGTTGATTCAACAACTATCAGTCGCATGCAGGGTTTCTGATTGACGACATAGCCGTGCAGGAGCAGACTGACTCATCTTTCTCTCAGAGCAGCTGGCAGGTTTGAATTGCCAACCCCGTGGTCAGCAGTCCCATGCGTGGCTGACAAAGCCAGCCGGGCGCCTCAGGTCTAAGTGTCAACCCATTGCCACGGGGTGCACTCCAACTGCCAACGACCTGTGGACCAGGAGAACTGCCCCTGTGGGCTTGCCAGCTGCACAGCTTCGTGAGAGTAGACAGCTCATTTTTCTCCGGAGGAGAACCACTCACTTTGCAGTTGTATGTAATCAGTCCCTCTATGCCACCTCTATGCCACCAACACAAAATCACACTGACAGGGCAGTACGGGGCCAGGGTGGAACTCCCCCACAGAGCAGCCCGAGTTTTCAAACTGCTCTCCTGCTGCTTAGCAGCCCAGTCTGTGACCCACGAGGCCACAGGACCTCTCAGGCCTGACGCTTAAGGATAGGACACCACTTGGCAGCGATCTGTTCATGGCAGCCTAACTGATCACAGAAAACAAGGGCGAGGGAGAGGCAGAAAGCAGCTGTTGCCACCAGACTGGCAGGGAGCTTTGTGGGGTGCAGGGTGGGAGGTGTGGGGGCTACTGGATCTCTACTCTCTGCTCACTGTGTCCTGGCACCCAAATCCCTCACGTTCAGGAGGTTTAACAAGGATCGTGCTTGGGATCCTTGCACGATCTGTGTTCTGTGAACTCTTACTTGACCTGTAAACTTGACCTGTATGTGTGTATGTGTGTGTGTGTGTGTGTGTGTGTGTGTGTGTATATATATATATATATGTATATATATATATATATATATATATATATATATATACTTAAGGCATCACTGCCCTCAGGTGGTGGGAATAGGAGGCCCAGCCTGTGCTTCTGGGAGCCGGAATTGAACCTCCATCCCAGTGGGCCGCATTCCCGGGCACAACCACTATGCCACCGGGGCTCAGTCCTTAGGCCATATTTTTGATAGTACCTGTCATTATGGGCACTCTCTTTGCCTCTCTGCTCTGGTTGCTGGGCTGGAAGAGCAGTGGGAAACTAGTTTCTGTTGAGTGGATTCCACTCATGGCAGCTTCAGGTGAGAGAAACTGGCCAACTCAGATAAAAATACGATCTGCAACTTGGGGTGGGTGGGGGGAGGGATGGGATGAGGAGACCAGGGAGAGAAGTTTGCCGATTTCTGATTTAGAGCATTATTCTTCTGGAAAGGTGTTTTGAGCTCCAGAAAGCTGACTTGGGCAAATTAAACTGTGGGACACCACATGCTTTTAAGTCAGCGACTTTCTTGTTTGGGAAATGATGTTGGCATAAAGCCATGTGAGAAAAACCGTCAGACAGACTCTAAGCAGTAAGCATTATACCATCCTGTCATTTGGCGTTTTTGAGAAGTGAACAGCCTCACCTATGTCCCTGCAATTCCCCATCACCACCTGAGAGCTCCTGGTAAAAATGACTGGAGACCCGATGCTTTCTGTGGATCTCAGCACCATGGTGCTGGGCAGGACTGGGGAGGGTAAGCCGGCTGCACTGAACACCTTTGTCTCCGAGGCTGCCCTGTCATCTCCCGTCCTCCTGGAGATAGCACTTGGGATCAGGCATTGTGCCCCCAGGCACCCATCCAGACGGGACGGTGTGTCGGCAGAAGGCTGGGCTTCCAGAGAGCTCCCTAGCCTGGTACTCACCCAACCTGTGCAGTCCGTCCACTCTGGACTGACGATGGGTCTCTGCTTGCAGGATCCACTCACTCGGCAGCTCCACCCACTGGTTCTGCGTCTACTTGCAGGCAGGCTGCTCACAGGCGCCGAGACTGGCCGGGGACTGCTCTCCTGACCTGCATCCCCGCTACTGGCCCTTGCTCATTGTCAAGAGGAACTTGGAACGCCAGGCCCCTTGAGTGAGCAGGGCCGGGGAGGAGAAAGGCTGTGTCCACTGGCTCTGGGGCCTGTGTGGGAGGAGTGCAGGGTGGGAAGACGGGGAGGTGTACAGGGTGGGGTGGGCCAGTAACAGCCAGTGAGGGCTCAGGCTTTGCTTGGCTTTGGGCAGCAGTGAGGATGGGAGAGAGGCCTGAGACGAGGGGCTTCTCTGGGGCTGCAGGATAGGAGATGAGACGGAACCAGTTGGCCCATGCTGACTGAGGGTGTGCGAACTCTGTCCCTTGGTGTTTGTGTTTTATCAATTGTGAAAGTCTACATAACGACATACACCTTCTCAACCATTCCTGCCTCTGCAGTCCAATGACATTCATCCAGCCACCTTTCCCGGTCTTCCCAGCAGCATTCCAGATGCCACACACGGCCATCGAGTCCGTGCCGACTCAGCGCCCCCGTGGACTCCCAGCCTGTAACTGTGGACCCGAGGAGAACGCCCAGTCCTTGTCCCAAAGAGCAGCTGGCGGTTTCGAACTGCCGACCGTGAGGGTCGCAGCCCAACCTGTAACCACCAACGCCATTAGGAGAAAGTTAATTCCACCAAGGGCGAACCCCCTTGTCCTCTCCTTCATAGGGGTTCCAGTGGATGGGGTTTGGCGAGTGAGGTCTGCAGGACTTTGTCCTGAGGGGCCTCTGGGTAGACTCGTTTCTAACTAGAGGCTGAAAGCGTGTCGCCTCCGGGGTTCCCAAGGGGACTGGGACCCCCTCCTGGTGGAACCGCAGAATCTTCCCTCAGTGTTGTGCCTGACTTCACATCCTTGCCGAGGTAAAGGGCCACGTGCAAAGAGACTTTAACGTGGGATGCACCCGGGGTAAGGTTCAGAATGAGGAGACACAGGAGGTACCAAGTGACACGTGTGGGCTGGTTTGCGAAACTGTGTCCCCACGGCCCACAGGGTCAGAGGGGAGGAAGAGTCTGGCCATCACGGTGTGCTCTTTTCACTGGAGACCCCTACCCGTCTGAACAAGCCCGCGGCCCTGCTGGCTGGGAGCTGGGCTGGGCTGTTGTGTCAGTCTGGGTAGACTACAGGAACAAATTTCAGAGACATGCATATAGGTTTAAAGTGAAGGTCTATATACAAAAGGAACGGGAAATGGAGAAAACATCCCAGCCCAGTCCAGCTCAAAGTCACAAGTTCGACATTAACCCATATGCCCGAAATCAGTCTATAAAGTCTCCTTCTGACTCCTGAAGTCACAGGTCAGTGAGTACAGAGTCCCGGCACCTACATGGGTCTCCCCATGGCTCCTCGCTTCCAGGGCTCAGGGTCTCTCAACAGCATGCTGCTCCAGCTTCAGAGGTCTGGCTCCATCAGGGCAAAGCTGTGTGGTCTCTCCGCTAGCTCCTCCAGCTTCTCAGACGCTGCCAGCTTGTCTGTGATTAATCATCTAACTAACTCCCAACAACTGGGGAAGATAGCTTCTCATCTTCACGAGGGAAATATCGTGAGATTTCCCAGGAATCTCAGGTGAAAGCCATGCCCACATAGAGGCCTCATCGACACTCAATGGCTATCTCCAGATTAACAGGCCAGACTCCACCCTACATTTCAATTATAAAATTAACATAAGCACATGACTGCTACAGCTGTCATGGAGCCAGTGCCTGGGCAGAGCGGGAAGGCCATCCTGCTTCACCCAGCTCTCATGCAGCACAGCTCGACCAGGAAAACTACCCACAGGCCCACAAGGGACGGGAGAGCATCTATCATGTCAGACCACAGAAGACCAGGATGTTTTGTTATAAAGGAAAAGCTGGATGCTGGATACAGCATCTGAGGTCTTAAAAGCTTGAAGATAAACAAGCAGCCATCTAGCTTACAAGCAACAAAGCCCACATGGAAGAAGCACACCAGCCTGTGTGATCACAAAGCATCCATGGGGACCAGGTATCAGGTATCAAAGACCCAGAATAAAAAATCATATTGTGAATCAGGGGGAGTGTGGCCCCTAAGTCCATCTGTAGGCAATTGGACATTCCCTTACAGAACAGTCTCAGGGAGGAGACAGTCCATCAGGGTGCAGTATAGCAATGATGACGCATACAACTTTCCTCTCATTTTTAATGCTTCCTGCCCCCACTATCTGACCCCAATTCTACCTTATGAATCTGGCTAGACCAGAGGATGTACACTGCTACAGATAAGAGCTGCAAACACTGGGAATCCAGGACAGATAACCCGCCTCAGGACCAATATTGAGAGTAGCCATACCAGAAGGGGTAGGTTGTGTGTGTGGGGAGGGGAACAGATCACAATGATCTATCTATAACCCCCCCAGGGGGGTAGACAACAGAAAAGTGGATGAAGGGAGACATCGGTCAGTGTAAGTCATGAAAAAAAATTAGAAATTATCAAGGGTTCAGGAGGGAGGGAGGGTAAAATGAGGAAAATGTTTTGAAAAGGATGGCAACAAATGTACAAATGTGATTGACACGATGGATGAATGGATTGTAATGAGTTGTATGAACCCCAATAAAATGATTTTTAAAAACCAAAGCTAGGTGGTACATCTGATGATTACGTTCTCAAGAGGAGTATTGGACAGGTAGACCTCATTGAGCAGTGGGGGTTAACAATAACGAGATCCCTAAATGATGAGGGCAGGGATGAAAGAGTAATAATAAGCCATTGCCAGCAAGCCCTTGGGCGGCAGGTCAGGAGCTGAGAACCCGACATCAGCCACCTGCTCTGGTTCTCACGGCACACACAGGGAGGGAGGTGTCACTGAGCGCTCCCGCTTACAGCTGAGCAGACTGGGGCGTAAGGGCTTCAAATTTCTTGTACAAGATCCCAGACTCTAGAAAGGGGACCCTTCGGGTATAAATCCCCAGTCTGTGAAACTCCCAAAGTAGCCATTTTAACCACCAAGTTCAGGGTTTCTGGCCAAAAATATGCCCCGCCCCAAACCCCAAACTCAGGGCCATCAGGCTGATGCTGACACGCGGGAATTTTAGAGGACAGGGTAGTGTGTCTGTGGGAGGCCGAGGCTGAATTTCTGCCTCGCTTTTGCCCCACGGTGCAGCTGGGTGTTTCAAATTGCCCCACTCTTCGTCACTTGGCCACCAGGACTCCGCGAAGAGAATCTACAGAACTCACTTCCCTGCGTGCAAATGGAGGAGACAGAGGACGGAAGCTGGGCTCACCCGTCTCTTTCTTTCAAATCCCACCTCTGGCTTCCGGATAAGCATGGAGTGAACTCATGAAGCATTGGGTTCTGCTGTCTGCCTACACTCCACCAAACAGGTGTAAATTCAGCTTAACCCATAATGGACATACTACAGCCCAAAGTGGAAGTGGATGAAAAGGAAGGAAAGAAGTGAGAGAAAAAGCGATAAAATCAAACTAGATACACTCGTTGCCAAACTCAACAGGAGAAGTGAGAAGATACAAATTACCAATATCAAGAACAAGGAGCATCACTAAAGCTAGTAAAAGGACTTGTTGCTTTGCAGTATCATTCTTTGAGATTTTGTTTTTATTTTTTTATTGTTTTATATAGTTTTAAGTCATTTTATTGGGGGCTCACACAACTCTTACCATAATCCATACATACATCCATTGTACCAAGCACATTTGTACATTTGTTGCCATTGTCATTTTTAAAACATTTTCTTCCTACTTGGGCCCTTAGCATCGACTCCTCATTTCCCCCTCCCTCGCCACCCTTCCTCATGAACCCCTGATAATTTATAAATTATTATTATTAATTTTTTCAAGTTTTACACTGACTGATGTCTCCCTTTATCCACTTTTCTGCTGTCCATCCCCCTGGGAGGGGGTTATAGATCATTATGATTGGTTCCCCCTCCCCCCACACACACACACCTTCCCTTTCCCCTCCTGGTGTGGCTCCTCTCAATATTGGTCCTGAGGGGTTTATCTGTCCTAGATTCCTTGTGTTTCTAGCTTCTATCTGTACCAGTGTACATTCTCTGGTCTAGCCAGATTTGTAAGTAGCGTTGGAATCATGATAGTGGGCTGAAGGAAGCATTAAAGAACTGGAGGAAAGTTGTTTGTTTCATCAGTGCTATATTGCACCCTGATCGGCTTGTCTTTTCCTTGTTACTCTTCTGTAAAGGGATGTCCAATTGCCTACAGATGGACTTTGGGTCCTCACTCCACACTCCCTCTCATTCATATTGATATGATTTTTTTGTTCTTTGATGCCTGATCCCTGATCCCATCGACACCTTGTGATCAAACAGGCTGGTGTGCTTCTTCCATGTGGACTTTGTTGCTTCTGAGCTAGATGGCCGCTAGTTTATCTTCAAGCCTGTAAGACCCCAGACGCTATAGCTTTTGATAGCCAGACATCATAAGCTTCCTTCATCACATTTGCTTATGCACCCATTTGTCTTCATCAATCGTGTTGGGAAGGTGAGCATCATGGAATGCCAGTTTAATAGAACAAAGTGTTCTTGCATCAAGGGAGTACTTAAGTGGAGGTCCAATGTCCACCTGCTACCTTAATACTAAACCTATAAATATATGCACATAGATCTATTTCCCCATCATCATATAAGTATATTTACCGATGTCCATGCCTATAATTAGACCTCTATAAATGCCCTTTGCCCCCTCATTCTTTCCTCTATTTCCTTTTACTTTCTTCTTGTCCCACTATCATGTTCAGCCTTCATTTTAGTTTCAGTAATTTCTCTTGGTTACATTGCCCTTGGTCAAGCCTTACCCAACCTCCTACACCTTCCTCACCATCGCTTTTAGATTCCTTATTGTTCCCTTGTACCTGGGTTTGTTAACACCCAAGTAAAAGAAATTTTGACGGCAAGTTTGTGGCACAAAATTAATCAGATGAAAAATGGACAAAAATGTGTCTTTCACAAAACTTGTTCATATTGTTTGAGTTGTTGAATTTTTTGCCATAAAATTGTTGGTGATACATGTCTTTCACAGGGCTCATTGAGTAGAAAAAAATACACACGTTTAACTGGAACAAGTGTAACTCTGTCTACTTTTCAGAATTGCAATTAAAAGACTTTCCACAAAGAAAAGTTAAGGCCCAAAAGATTTTACTGATGAATTCTATCAAATATTTTAGGAAAAAAGTTACCAATTTTATATACATTCTTCCAAAATACTGACAGAAAAGGAATGTGTCCCAAATCCTTCTGTAAGTCCACCATTACCCTGATAACCCCCAACCAGGCAAAAACATTACAAGAAAAGAAAACTACAGACTCATATTTGTCATGAACACAGGTACAAAGCAAATTCTGAACAAAAGAAACATGGGATTTGGTGCAACCTTCAGAAGTCAATCAACAAAGGCATTCTATGAAATTCAACACCTTCGCTCAGAAAAGCTCAGCAAAACAGAAAGAGAAGGAAAATGTCTCAAGGTAAATTAAGAAAGACATACATGCAAGACCACAGCCAACATCATGTTCATTGGAGACCATCTGAAAGCCTTTCTTTGAGACCACGGATGAAACAAGGACACCCCGATCATAATTTTCATTCAACATTGGACTGGAAGTCCTAGTAAAATGGTGAGAAGGAGAAATGAAAGGTATCCAAGTCTGAGAGAAATAAACAACCTCTATCAGCAGACAGCACTCATGATCTTATTTGTGTAACCCGTCTGGGTTCCAACTCAGTGCAAAGCAAGTAAAAATCCTCACGACGGGCCCAGCAGACAACATCATGGTAACAGACTGAAGTGGTCAAGGATGTCATTTTGCTTGGATTCAAGATCAGTGGTAATGGAGGCAGTCAAGCAATCAAATAAGCATCGCATTGGGCAAGTCGGCCGTCCACGATCTCTTTCAAGCATTGAAGAACGAAAATGTTACTCTGAAGTCTAAGATGCCCCTGCTGACTCAAGCCATAGGTAGTTTCAGTTGCCTCATATGCATGTGGAAATTGGACAATGGAGAAGGGAGACCAAAAAGGAATCCATGCCTTAGGATTATGGTGTTGGTGAAGAATATTGAGAATAACATGGGCTGCCAAAAGAACAAACAGATCTGTTTTCAAAGAAGTACAGCCAGAATGCGCCTTAGAAGCTAGAATGGCAGCAAATGTGCAAATGTGGTCTGCATACAACTGATGCATGTATTGATCGTGATAAGAGTTGTATGAGCCCCCAGTTAAATGATTTGATTAAAGGCTCAAGTAGAAAATATTTGGAAATGAAGGTGGCAACATGTGTACAAATATGCTTGATACAGATGATGTATGGAATGTTGTAAGAGCTGTAAGAGCCCCCAATAAAATCATGGGGAAAAAAAGAATTATGCCTGTGGGATGAACAACAGAAAAGTGGGTGAAGGGAGACATCAGACAGTAAGAGATTGAAAAAAAAAATTATAAGTTATCAAGGGTGAGGGATAGAGGGTAGGGAAGAATGAGAAGCTGATACCAAGGGCTTAAGTAGAAAGAAAATATTTTGAGAATGATGAGGACAGTAGATGTACAAAGGTGCTTGACACACAATGGATGGATGACGTATGGATTGTGATAAGAGTTGTATGAACCCCCAATAAAATGGCTTTGAAAATTGATTTAATTTTAAAAATTCATATGAAAAGCAAAAAGAAGAAGAAGCTAGGATGGTGAGACTTGGTCTCATAAACTTTGGACATGTTATCAGGTGAGACCAGTCTCTGGAAAAGGACATCATGTTTGGTAAAGTGGAAGGGCCATGAAAAAGAGGAAGGCTCTGATTAAAAAAAAAAAACTTAAAAAAATTACGACGTGGATTTGGTCTGCCACGGCTACATATGGTAGCCCTCTTAGTGGGGGCTGGTGGGAGAGATGGCGGTGTGTAGTGGGGAAACAGGGCATTAACCTACCCAAGGGGAGTGTATTGTTTATATCTCCACAGGGAAAGAGGAACCACACTTAACCCCAGTGTTCCAGCCAAGCCCCAATCCCAACTACGTGGACAGCCGCTCCTCCTTGCAGGGGAGTTTGCTTTGGAGATCAGCACAGAGACTGCAGCTTGTGGAGAGGGACATGTCTGATCAGAGCACAGGAGAGCAAATGAAGAGGGAGAAAGAGAGAGTGGGGATAAGCCCTGGTGGCGTAGTGGTTGAGTGTGGGACTGTGGCTCACTGGCTTGGCAGTTCAAATTCAGCAGCAGCTCTCCAGGAGCAAGGCTGGGCCTCCCACTCTCACCAGAAGGCAGTGATGCTCCCACCCCCCCAAAAAAGAGAGAGGAAGTAGAGTGCATCCTGGCCCACCTATCCTTCAGGACGATATTCCCACTCAAAACAGCTGATGCACAGAGAGGACCACATGACTAGCCCCACTATAAAACATGGCATCCATTGCTGACCCAGGGCCCTATAAGGACAACACTGGAGAAACAGGGTTGGGAGTGCACCCGGTGTGACCCCACCACAATGAGGCAATGGCGTGCAGCAGAGCAGCAGGAGGGATAGAACATGAAGTTCCTGAGTGAGTGCCAAGGATAGACTTTGGCACCCCAAGATGTGGCACCCCATAGGATTCAATGGGAGACACTCCTGGAGGTCAACGAAGAGACCTTGAACTATGTACAGGTTTTTCTTTTGTTATTTTTTCTTATTTATGTATTTTTTATGGACATTGGTTTTGTTGTTGTCATTGCTTTGTTTTCTTTTGTCACTTCATCTTGTGATGTTTTGTTTTTTTGTATACCTCTGCAAGTCTATCTAGATAAGATAGGCTGGATGAAGACTCTGGAAGAGAAAACAGTGGGACTGATGGTTCCAGGGAGGACATGGGAGATGGGGAGGTGGGGAAAGGAGGTGGTGTTGTCCATCCCAGGGATAAGGGAACAACAAGTGATCCAAAGTCAGTGACAAGGTGGGTGTAAGAGGCCTGATAGGAATTGATCAAGAGTAATGAAACAGAGAAATTACTGAAACCCAAATGAAAGATGAGCATGATAGTGGAACAAGAGGAAAGTAAAAGGAAATAGAGGAAATAATTGGGAGGCAAAGGGCATTTACAGAGGTTTAAATATAGGCATGAACATAAATATATTTTTATATGATGGTACATGCATATACTTACAGAATTAGCATTAAGGTAGCAGATGGACATTGGATCTCCACTCAAGTACTTCCTCAATGCAAGAACACTTTGTTCTATTAAATTGGCATTCTTTAATGCTCACCTTCCCAATACAATCACTGAAGACAAATGTGTGCACAAGCACAAGTTGTGAAGAAAGCTGATGGTGCCCGGCTATCAAAGATATAGCATCTGGGATCTTAAAGGCTTGAAAGTAAACAAGAAACCATCGAGCTCAGAAACAACAAAGTCCACATGGAAGAAGCACACCAGCCTGTGTGACCATGAGGGGTCAATGGAGTCAGTTAGCAGTCATCAAAGAACAAAAATCATATCATTGCACACCCACCTTCCTGATATGATTACTGAAGACAAATGTGTGCATGAGTAAAGGTGGTGACGATTTTTGCCTGCCTATCAGGGGTCTTAAAGGCTTGAAAATAAGCAAGCAGACCTATACCTCAGAAGCAACAAAGCCCACACCAGCCTGTGTGACCACGAGGTGTCAAAGGGATCAGGTATGAGGCATCAAAGAACTAAAAATTATATCATTATAAATGAGGGGGAGTACAGATTGGGGACCCAAAGTCCATCTGCAGGGGAAGGGACATCACCTTGCAAAAGGGTCATGAGGAGATGAGCTAGTCAGAGTACAGTGTAGCAACAATCAAATATGCGACTTTCCTCTAGTTCTTAAATGCTACCCCCCACTATCATGATCTGAAATCTACCTTGCAAATCTGGCTAGACCAGAGGGTGTACACTGGTACAGATAGGAACTGGAAACATGGAGAATCCAGGACAGATGATCCCTTCAGGACCCGTGTTGAGAGGGGAAATACTGGGAGGGTGGGGGGAAGGTGGGCCTATTTCAAGAGTCTACATAAGCCCTCCTCCCTGGGGTACAGAAAACAGGGAGGTGGACAAAGGGAGACATCAGACAGTGTATGATATGACAAAATAAAAATAATTTATAAATTATCAAGGGTCCATGAGGGAGGACAGAGCAGGGAGGGAGTTGGAAAAACAGGGAGTTAATACCAAGGGCTTCAGTAGAAAGAAAATGTTTTGAGAAGAATGATGGCAACAAATGTACAAGTGTGTTTTGCATTCAATGGATCTATGTACGGGTTGTGATAAGAGTTGTATCAGTCCCCATTAAAATGATTTTAAAAAATTATGACCAGGCTGAGCCCCGGTGGCGGCGTAATGGTTGAGTGTGGGACTGTGGCCCACGGGCTTGGCGGTTCAAATCCAGCACCAGCTCTTCAGGAGCAAGGCTGGGTAGCTCCCACAATCACCAGAGGGCAGTGATGCCCTCCCCAAAACAATTATGACATTTTATTAAATGACTAAATCTAATAAAAGGCAACTACAATACACTTAATGGTGAAAGACTGAATGCTTTCTTTCCTAAGATCAGAACCAAGATGGGTGGGGGTGGGGTGGGGATGGGGGTGTCATTCTTATCATTTCTATTCAGCATTTTACTGGAAAGTCTAACCAATGGGATGAAGTTGCCAGGGGCTGTCAAGTGGGTTCTAAATCGTAGAGCCTCTATTTAGTACGGCGTGAAGCTGCCCGGCCCAGCACCATTCTCTTCATTGTTCTGTGGGGCCCATTGTTATAGCCACTGTGTCAGCAGTCTATCTCATGGCAGGTCTTCCTCCTTTTCCACTCTACCATGCATAGGGCCCTTCTTCAGGGACTGGACTCTGCTGGCATCATGGCCAAAGTAGCTGAGACAAAGCCTGCCAGCCTTGTTTCTTAAGAGTATTCTGGTCGTGCTTCTTCCAAGACAGACCGTTTGTCCTGGAGGCCGTTGCATTTTTCAATGTTCCTCACCAGCACCTGATTCTTCTCCAGTCTTCCGTAGTCAATGACCCACTTTCACGTGCTGATGCGGCCACTGAAAATTCTATGGCCTGGGTCAGGGCACTTTAGTCCTCAAAGGGACATCCTTGCTCTTCAACACGTTAAGGGGACCTTATGTGGCAGATTTGTCCAGTGCAGGGCATCATTTGAGTCCTGGGCTCCTGCCTCCATGAGCATTGACTGTGGATCCAGGCAAGGTGAAATCCTGGACCATTTGGGTCTTCTGTCTGTTGGGCAGGATTTTGGTTTCCTTACAGTGAGCTGCAATCCATCCTGAAGGCTGCAACCCTTGATCTTCAGCAGCAGGTGCTTCAAGGGCTCCTCCCTTTCAGCAAACCAAGGCTGTGTCCTCTGCCCACGAAAGGTGGCTCATCAGCCCTCTTCCGATCCTGACGTCCTGAAGGGCACCCTATCTGAGTCTTTGCTCAGCGTGCTGATTGAATAAGTATGGTGAGAAGAAACAGAGCAGGGGGCAGGGTGATGGCTGCTTGCAGATTGAAAAGGAAGAAACATAATGGTCCTTAATTACAGGTGATATGATTATCTACCTAGAAAATCCTAAAGAATCAGTCAAAAAGCCCTCTAGATTTAACAAGTGAATTTGGCAAGGTCACAGGATATAAGGTCAAAAAAGCAGAGGTTAAGTTTATGGCCCTAACTTAGCAAAGGAAAAACATTAAATAAAAATGGGTCAATTGCTGCCTTCTCTCTCACTCATTTCCACCCACCCATCTCTCTGTGGAGAATTTGAACTCGGGAGAGTTGGAGCTCAGGGATGGAGTGGGGTGAAATGCAGGAATGAACTGAGAGTCTGCACACGGAGCCACAGAAGCTAGTTCTCTGTTATCATTGTTTCTTCTTCAGCCAGGACTTCTGGCATCATGTCACCAGGTCAGAAGAGTGTCAGGTTCCACAGGATCTCCAAATGCCGAATTTGGGAAAGGTTGCCAGGACTTTCCTCTGAGGCATCTTGGGATGAACTTCCAAACACTTTGGGCAGACAGCCCAATGTTCATCACCATGGTACCGCCTGACAACTCCAGTCATCAGGATGTGTACCTTGAAGCACAAAGGCGGGCTAACAGCTGTCACACACAGGGGTCAGCAAGTCCAGTGGTTCAAACATCACGGAAGTGTGTTTGGGACAGGTGGGTGGGTTGGTTTTCCTCCGCTTTCATCCAGACATGTTGACTTGTTAGCACCTGCTTCCAGGGCCTTCTGGAAGGTCCCCTCTGTTCATAGAAGCCTGTTGTGCTTCTCTCCCAGGGAGCAGACATGGGAGGGGCAGTTAGCGCTCCCTCTCCCACGTCATTGGCTAGACTCAGTCACGAGTGTGTCTGCTTCTAACTACTGGGCATGGGGAGGGGTGTGCTCAGAGATGAGGACTAGTTTCGTGCCCAGGAAAAAGAGGAGGGCCTGGACTTTGGGAAGCCACTAACAGTCTCGGCTAAGCCACATGAGCGAAGGGGGCCGAGAAGTTCTATTAAAAGAAGCCTGTTTTCTTTATCAAATGATGTAAAACATAGTACCTTGCAAACCAAGCACAAAGTAGTTTAGGAAAGTGAAGCAAAAGGTTCCTCTCGAGGAAGCCCAGCAAGAAGTCAGCATCCCTGAAAAAGAGGGTGCGGTCTTCCCTCCATGGTGAAGGACACTGTGCCAAGGACACATGCTGTTCAGTCCCCCACCCCCACCTGGAGCTGCAGGAACCTGACTTCTGCATGAGCAGTCGCCTGGGGTGTCTGGACCCGCACACTCTATGCTGTGCACTGTGTTCTGTGTTGTGTGCTGTGTGCTGTGTGCTGTGTGTTCTGTGCTGTGTGCTGTGTATTCTGTGCTGTGTGCTGTGTGTTCTGTGCTGTGTGCTGTGTGTTCTGTGCTGTGTGCTCTGTGCTGTGTGCGGTGTGCTGGACCTAGTCAAAGACCTGTTTGCCACCAGAAGGCAGAAGGAACGGAAAGGCCAGTAGAAGCCCCACCACTCAGCACCTCTCTAACCTACAAGAAGGAGCCCCGGGCTCCAGAGGGTAAATGCTGGGCTGCCCACCACAGATCTACAGCTGCCCCACAGAAAGGAGCTGATGGCCGGCAGTCCTCCCTGGTCCTTCTGTCTCAGAATCCCCTCGAGGACAGGGGCGTTTGGCTCTTCCCCTTCTCGGCCCACGGTCAGTGACAGCTAATTTACACAACCACAACACAGAGTAAGCAAGCCAACGATGTCGCATTCCAGCCACATTTCCTCCGGCCAAGCTTGTCCCTTTCATTCCACCAGGCTCTCCTGCACCGCAGCCAGGTCTCATCCGCGGGGCTCCATCTCCCCTCTTCTGGGAGACTGGGGCTGGAGGCAGAGGCGTGCTTGCAAGGAGTGGTGGACGGAATGGCGTCGCGCCCACCTTGCTTGCGCTGAGCCCACAGCTGCCCTTCCTTCCCACGCCCAGCCCGGCGGGTCTGTGCCGCGGCATGCACGCACGGCTTCGGCCCGAGGGGCTGGCGCGGCCCCAGAGCCCGGTCCTCCCGGCTGGAGGAAGCCGGAGGCAGGCCGGTCGGTGAGCACATTCGCATCGTGAAATCACCGCGGCGGCTTGCGAGGGGAGCGGGCCGCCTCCAAGCACCAGCAAGAAGATGCGGGCGTTCTCGAGCGCCTTCCCGGGCGTCGTGCCTTCTCCGCCTTGGCTTTCAGCTTGCAACGTGATGGGGCTGCATGCGTCAGAAATGGCATCCTCGCTTGCCCCAGGTGGCACGGGCTGCTGTGGGAACCGTGCAGATCATCGCTGGGTAACCGGTTGGCAGGAATGTTGTGGAGGTGGGGAGGAGGACTCCTCGCCGGGAGAGACTGCGATTCTTTGGTGCCCATTGTGCCCAGGAAGCTGCCAGAGGTACGCAATCTGATGCTGGTTTTGCAATGCCGACGCCCCGGCTAGTGAGGCAAGCTCGTTCGGGCGGAAACCCTGCCTGGGGAGCCGGGCCTGCAGGCTGTGGGGGCTGCCACCGGGGCCGAAGGGTCCTGACTCACGCTTCCCAGGCTCTGCCAGCATTTCAGAGGGAAGCACTCTCCTTCCTCCGCGCATCCCCTAAGGGTAGGTGTCTGCCGCTCAGCCTTCTCCCCCATGCCACACAGCTCTCCTGGGAATTCTCAATCACACCCCTGGCTTCAGCTTCTACCTCTAGGATGACGTGGCCCAGCCCTTTCTCCAGCCTTGACCGCATGCCTCCCTGAGGTAGGGACCCATCCAGCCCACAGCTTGCTGGGCGGCTCTCTCTCCTTCTGCAGGCCTCCAAGCATCAAAAACACTCTGTATGTAAAATTGAGGTTCTCCCTGGCCCCGCCCGGCCCAACCTGGACCCCCTCCACAATCAACCAAGACAGAACCCCTCCAACAGCTCCCTCTTAAGGGATTTCCTTTTTTCCCCTTCTTTCTTTTTTTTTTTGGGGGGGGGGCATCACTGCTTTCCGGTTTTCCCCTTCTTTCAAGCAATCAAAAGATGTTTATTTATTTCAAAAAATCATTTTATTGGGGGCTCTTTCAGCTCTTATAACATTCCATCCATCGATTGTATCAAGCATTGTACATAGATTGTCATCATCATTTCCAAAATGAGCTTACATGAGCCCTTGGTATAAGTTCCTCTCCCCCTCTTCCTCATGTTTCCTTGATCAGTTATATATTGTTAAGCTGTTTATTTTTTATACCAAGATCTGTAAAAAAAAAAAAAGAAATTTTCAAATAGCTTTACTTTCATAGAGAAAACCTTTCACAGAGACTGACTATGATTTTAATCTTTTAAATCTCACCATCATTGACTGTGGCCCACTGGGATGGAGGTTCAATTCCGGCTCCCAGGAGCAAAGGCTGGGCCTCCTACTCCCACCACCAGGGCAGTGATGCCTAAAAAAATAAAAATAAAATAAAATAAAAAAATCTCACCATCATTAAACAAACGTGGGGCACCACATGCATTTCATTCCACTGGAAGAAATGCAAATTTTTTTTTAATATAAAGTATACAAGGGCTGAGCCCCGGTGGCATAGTGGTTGTGCGCCGGACTGCAGCCCACTGGGACGGAGGTTCAATTCCGGCTCCCAGGAGCAAAGGTTGGGCCTCCTACTCCCACCACCTGAGGGCAGTGATGCCTAAAATAAAAAATATATATATGTATATATATATAAAGTATACAGAGCATTTTCAGTCACTTCGATCACATCTCCAAGTTGTCACTTACTGTTTCCTGTTTCTGGGCTGTAGTGAAAGGAATTCTGGTGGCGCGATGGTTAAAGCCTGCAGCTGCTACCAGAACCATAAAGATCTGTAGTCTTGGACACCCAGGGGGGCAGTTCTACTCATCCTCTATGTTGGACTCTGCTGAGGGTGGGTTGAGGGGGTGGGTGGCCGTGCCTGGTCCCATGACTTATCCCTTTGGTCAGGACTTGTCTTCTCGAACCATCACACCCCATTCTGTTGTCACCGTGACTACCCTTCAACCCGCATGGGACAATTTCCCTCCCCCCACAAACCAAGCATAGAACAGGAAAGCGACTGAGGAGACCAAATGGTGAGTGGGGTGTGTGTACATTGGGAGAAGGACTCTGGGAAACCAGGATTGTCCGCTTGAATCGGCATTAGCAGACCCTATGACCCAGCAATCTACATGGGCAGCGAAAACCCTGTACGAGACAGTGCATGTGCCAGACTGGTCACTGGCAGAGGCTCAGCAACCACCTGGATGCGTCCACCCAGCAAGGCATTGTACAGGCGGAGCAGGAACAAGGGGCATCCATGGGCACCTCCTGGCCCCGCCCCACGCAGGTCACGTGAGTGAAAGATTCCATACACAAGAGAACAGGAAACAAACATATACATCACTAATGCCATGAGAGTGGTGTCTCTTGTGGGTGGGAAGTGCCTGAAATGGGGCTCAAGAAGGGGGCTTCTGGGACTCAATTGTGGTTTGTCGTTGTTTTTAATCCAGTGCTCCTTTTACAGGAGTGTTCAGTTTGTGAAAATGCTTTTGCTTTTTTACATGTTATACGCGATTCAATAAAACACACGCACATTCCTTTTAGTTTGTTTTTATTTTTTTCCCTAACACCCCCCCCCCCACCACAGACATCCCAAAGCAGGATACCTCCCATAGTTCCTCAAACACAGAGGGAAAGTCCTAAATCTCCACCGGATACTCAAAGATCTCCACAACATGACGCACACATGCACGCAGTGTGCGTGTCCCAGACCACCTGCTGTCCGCCCTGGTCTGTGCGCCCTCCGGAGCAGGTCACCCCTTCTTCACCTCACCCAGCCGCGTGCCCTGGACTTTATCTTCTCTCTGCCAGGCTGCGCGCCAGCACGCCACCTCCTCTGCGAAGGCACTCCCGGTTTCCCCGACCAGACCAAGCTCACCCTGTGCTACCTGCTGGGTGCCTGTCTCTGTGCTCTCGGGTGTTCTCTCATCCAGAGGGAAGTCTCTCAGAGGCAGGGGAAGTGTCCGATCCCTCCGTGCAGAACCTCCCGGGGCCGGTGTCACAGCCTGGTAAAGGCACCTGAGTTAACAAGCCTTTGACAAATGATTGCATGCGTGCTCGGAGTTAAGCCCGAGTTCCAACCGCCAGGCAGTTCGGGCACCTAACGTGACTGCAGAAAAGCCTTTGCCAAGAGCGAAGCCTTCTGAAAGTCAACACGTCCCACCGTCCTTTACTGGCTGCTGACAGCCAGGCAGATGCAAATATGCTGTGCGGCACGGTGGGCGTGTCCAATTAGACCCGGTGAGACCCAGCAGCCCCGCTGACATGAATAAGTCGTGCAAATATGTGGTTAATGACCATGTCGCTCCGTGTCGATTCTTAATCCCAGATAATTAGCAGATAGATAATTGGTGGGAGAATGGGAGGTGCTGAGAGACATCCGTCACTGGGGTGAAGCTAATGATCCTCTATGGATTAAGACCCATCCTCTCGGTGTGTTGACGGCTCCTATTTGAAATGCTCCTTTTGAAAGGGCCAACATCCAAGCGGAGGTGGCGGGAACTCCAGCGCAAGGGGTCGGCAGCAGAACACGTTTTCTGGGCTGCTTTCATGAAAGGGGGCTGGATGCCCAGCTAGCCAACCGGGTACACGCAGCTCACAGCTCTGAGGAGCCCCGACTTGCTGTGTAAACCCGAGTCCTAGCCCCTCTCTTAATCTCACAGTTCGTCTAAGGGTAGAGGGTGAGAGCAGTGGGGCTAGATAGATGAATTCAAGAACGATGGTCCACAAAGGTCTGCCTACTCCACCCCTTCTTGACTACTTCAGAGGCGTGCCCCCATGGACACAGTTCAGGTGACTCAGTTGGCCTAGATGGCAGAGTCCTGTGGGGGCACATTCTGGGGGCCAAAGAGGAAATCTGAGATGTGAGTTGGCAGCCACACAATCTGAGACGGGGCCAGCTATCTGTCCACCAAGATGGGCGCACCTGGTTCCACAGGGCTGAGTCATCCCTTAGTGGGAAGCGGCTGCCCAGCCAGCAATGCCATTTCCCAGACTTCTTTGCCCTAAGCGCTACCCTTTGGATTGGTTCACGCCGTTGGGAGGAGCTAGACCTAGGCCCCCCCCCCCCAAAAAAAAAAAAGAAGGGAGAGGGGTGGGCTTTTCCATGCCCTCTTTTCCCTCTGCTGTCTGGACGTATTAGAACTTACACTTAACGTTAGAGAACTTGGGGCATGGCAGAACTGTGGGATGGCAGGAGGATGAGGGCTTTGAATTGTCAGCCAGAGCAAAGTCACCGGCGACCAGAAACACCCGAGACAGACAGACTGTTCATGAGCGGGAAAGAAAACCCCACTGCGTCAAAATGTCCAATCTCTGGAGTTTATTTGTTTCACTAGTTGACTAGATAAGCAGGGAATCAGTTCCTTTGCCTGGAGCTGATACTGAGAACTGGAAGCAAAATTCAGTTGTATCAACAAATAGGTAGCAAGCACCTATTCCCTAGCAGATGCTGGAGGTATCAGTCTCTTGCCTTTTTTGTTTTTTGTTTAAATTCGATCAGTAGCTTGTCTGTTGTAGTCAACTTTTCAAAAACACAGACTTTATCTTTGTTAATACCTCTGTATTTTCTTTCTTTATTCTTTTTTTTTTGTGGGGGTGCATCACTGCTCTCTGGTGGTGGGAGTAGGAGGCCCAGCCTTTGCTCCTGTGGAGCTGCTGCTGGAATTGAACCTCCACCCCAATGGGCCGCAGTCCCGTGCACAACCACTCCACCACCGGGGCTCAACCTCTTTATTCTTTTTTATCCTTGCCATCTACTTTGTTTAACTTACTTTAGTTCTGCCTTCTCATCTTTCATGGTCGAATGCTTAGCGAATTAACGCTGAACACGTCTTTTTAAACAAGCGAAAACACCAATAGTTTCTGCATGTACTATTGAATCATGTTGAGTTGTTGCATGTTGTTGTGTTGTTCCTCTCCTGGTGACATAAACCGACAGCCTCCTGAAGTTTTTGCAGGCACCCCGTTGGCGTAGTGGTTATGCCTTGAGCTGTGATCCACAAGGTCCGCAGTTCAGAACCACCCGGCACTCTTCAGGAGTCTCAGAAACTCAGAGGGGCCATTACACTCTGTCCTAAAAGTTTGCTAAGAGTTGGCATCCACTCCAGGGCAGCGAGTTTGGGTGTGTGGGTTGGAAGTGTCTGGATCATCTCTCAGAACACTTCTATTTTTTTTTTGTATTCGATTTGGTTTTTAAGGTAAATGTTTGGGCTATCGTTTTTTCCTCTCTACTAATGTTAACTCTTTCAGGTTTGGGTAGGTTCTATTTTGGTTCCAGTTTGATTTGAAATGGTTTGCCATTTTAATTGTGATGTCTTCTTGTAGTTGTTTTTCATTTCCCAAATAGGGCACTTCAAGCAGTCCTAGAGTGCTCATCTGCTAACCTGAAGGTTGGAGGTTTGAACATGCCAATCTGCTTCTGTGAAGAAGTCCTGACTTTCTCCCAAGGAGTGGCTGGTGGTTTCAAACTGCTGACCTTATGATTAAGCCACCCAATGAGAGACCACTGCACCAGCTGGGCTGAAGAAGGATATAAAACAGCCCCATGTCTCTGAAATTTAGCAGCTATCCTCAGGAAAACGCTACTTCTGGGTTTGCTCTCCTCCTGCTTCTATTTTATTAGATCTCCATGGATTTTTAAAACACTTCTTTCTCTTTCTTGACCACTCTGCAATGCATTTTAAAAGATGTTTTATCTAGACTGCTTTCGTTATCTCCATTGGAAATGTCTGTAATGGCATTCAGTCCTTTATAACTGATGGAAACCAAAGTGTTCTGTGGTAGTTACATAGTCTATTGTCAACTTAAGACTATTAAGAGTGAAGGGGGGGCTGAGCCCCGGTGACGTAGTGGTTGTGCGCGGGACTGCGGCCCACTGGAACGGAGGTTCAATTCCAGCAGTGGGGCTGGGCCTCCTACTCCCACCGCCGGAGAGCAGTGATGCCCCCCCCCCCCAAAAAAAAAAAAAGAGAGTGAAGGGGTGGAGGTTAGCCTATCAATCAGGTCACAGCTTGATGACCTTATTTGGTGGCGCTAAGAAGATAAATAGCTCACTGGAGGTGGGACACACTTCCTCCCTCCCTGCCAGACATTCCTGCTGACAAGACACCTAGAGCTACACTAAAACCCTGGAGTTGGAAGAGCCTCGGGAAGACTCCTGCCAGTGCTGAGATTTTTTTTCTTTTTTTTTTTTTGTGGGCATCACTGCCTCTGGTGCTGAGATGTTTCCACTGCCACGGGAGCCACAAAACTTTCCACCCACTGGCCTATGATCTTCGCACATTTGGCATCATTGCATGTGTTTCGTGAGTCTGAAGAGGAATTCATGGATTGATATCCATGAATATGGGCTAATATTGGACTTATGGAGTTGATCTGGAATGGGCTGGGATGTTTTCTCAATATACAATTGCTCTTTTATATAAAACTCTTTCTTATACACATGCATTTGTTTCTCTAGCCTACCTGAACCAACACATGTTCTTTCCATTGAACTGTCTGTACAAATGTTAGTGTGACCCAGGACCTTCACCTTGATATAGCTTGGGTGCCTTTTAGAGGGTCAAGAAAGACATTGCTCTCACTGCATTTGGAAAAGATTGGAGGAACAGAGTTTAGATCCCCCTGACATGTTTGCTCACGTATGCTGGCAGAAGCAGACCCAAACCCCTGTGTTACATCACCACAGCATCCCTTTCTTCTCGTAATAGCTTCCTAATTTTGCTTGGGGGAAATCACCCTTCCCTCACTGGGATCTCTCAGTTGGTCAAGGTGCCCTGCCTGTCCCCTTACTAGTTAAGGGAAGTCAGGGACAGTGGTGAGGTCAGTCTGACTGCAGCCCTAGAATTTGAATTGTGTGCTGAGTGACTCAGTGACTGAACTCCCCCCACCTCCTGACAATGGCATCTCAAAGACTTCATCCACCAGCCCTTGCGAGCCAGGACTTAGCTACCTTCTTCGATGCTATCCTTTTCAAGAACACATTCCCCAACCTTCCTGTGTGTTACGTGAGCTTCGAGCTCCTAGCCTTCAAGGACAGTTCCATTCCTGCTTTATGATTCAGGATCACTGTGTTGCTTACAACTGACAAACCCTGGTTGACAGTGGTGGAGGGAGGCCACTGCCTCGTCTTGGGGGTGGGGGCCTTGCTGGAATGTCTACTAGAGAATGGGTGTGGAGCCAAGAAATGTGGGTGTGAATGGGGTACCTAGGATCCCTGACACATAGGACTGGGAGAGTCTTCCAGTCATTTGGAACCAACCCCCCACCCAGCGAGTAGATTTCCTTACACTCTCCCCACAGACTGCTTTTCCATTCTGTTTGGACAATCTTCAAAATGGGAGACATCGCATTTACCCCCAGAGTGGCCGGCTCCCCAATTGGGTGCCCTGACTATCTGACACTTCTTCCTTTAATTACACGAAACCTAAGGCAACATAGCATAGCGACTATTCATCAGAGATGTAAAGAAAGGAAATTACCCCCAGTCTGATTTTCTGTCGGTCTACACAAACTTAAATCATCCAAGGGGTCCTCCCAGACATGGCGGGTAGCTCCTTCCCCATCTTCATCGTCTTCTTTCCACGTTGTCTGCTGGGTCAATTTCCCTCAAAAGGCGTGAAGACAGCTTTGTGAAGGTGACAGAGAAACTCATGGGCAGATCACAGTGAGAGTTGAACATGAGAATATAATCAACATCACTCACCTGCATATGTGAAGAGGAAGACATGGCAATGTCCTATGTCTTTACTACAGATTTTAACAAAGGCAACTCGGATACTCTGAACAGGGCAAAATCCAGCATCTGAGGGCCATCATCTTCTCATAGGGCACGCCACAGTTAATGTGGCCTCAACTGAAGTTCATCCTTGGAGACACTCGATCCCTGACCCCTCGTGGGTTAAGATTCCGCTCAGCCGTTTGCACACAGATGGCTCTCCACCCTGGCTTCCTCCAGCTGCCCCGGGCCGTCTGGTTTGAATGCCTAGCCCTCCTTTCAAACATGGCAGGTCTTGCCCATTTTTCTGCAGCCCAGTCAGAAAAAGCGGCAGTTCCTGTCGTGGCATTGAGGAGCATCCGGAAGCCCCTTAGAGCATTTGATCCGAATACTGATTGATCTTGTTAGAGTGCCTTAAAAAAAAAAAAAAGTCCAATCCAGACTTTGGCATCCTTAAGGGACTCAAAAGATGTCCCTTTAAAATGTTCTTTGTGGGGCTGAGCCCCGGTGGCGTAGTGGTTGTGCGCGGGACTGCACCCCACTGGGATGGAGGTTCAATTCCAGCTCCACAGGAGCAAAGGCTGGGCCTCCTACTCCCACCACCAGAGGGCAGTGATGCCCTAAAAATAAAATAAAATTTTTAAAAAATGTAAAAAATAAAAAAATAAAGTGTTCTTTGTGTTTGGGGAACAAAAAGGAGTTTGAAGGAGTGAGCTCAGAGCTGGAGGGTGGGTGTGGTCAGTTTCCCAGTGAGAGTCTCAGAGGACAGTCTGGCTATCCTGGAAGAGGAGCAGGCGCCTTATCACCCTGGGAAAACATTCTTCAGCATAATTTGCCCGGCTTTTTCACTCACCATAATCTGCATGGTCTTTTTTTTCACCAATGTGGTTTACACTTGCTTTAAAACTTTCGAATTAGTCCTCGGCGACTGGCCTGTGTCCTTGAAGATCTTCTCTCTCTCCTCTCTGCTATGTAAGTAGAAAGTCGTAACCTTCTGAGCAGACCTCTTTGTCTTGAATGTAACTGGTCCAGCAGGTCCCCTCAGAAGTCACTGGTTTGATTGGACCTTGTTTTTATTTATTTATTTTTGGGGTGTCACAGCTCTCCGGTGGTAGGAGTAGGAGGCCCAGCCCCACTGCTGGGCTATGCCACTATGCCACCGGGGCTCAGCCCTGGACCTTGTTTTTAAAGGACCCCGAGGAAACTAAGACATGTGTATGCCTGAGAGAACTTGTCTGCAGCCACCATCTGAGCACGGGGACATGCTTAAACACAGTTTGCTTAGAATCCACGGGGTCATTTATGAACTGGAACCCTAGGAGTGATGCTTTTGATCTGCCCTTCTATGCGGCAAAGCAGATGCAATTTCATGGTTTCCACCTGGACTAGTTGGTGACATTGGTTGCATTCTTCGGTGGCCTCACCCTCCTTTTCTGCATGGTTCCTCTCTCATTCACATAAACTCACTGCCCACAAGGCTCCTAGGTAGTCTTTGGAGTTGCTCTTGTCAGTTTGATCCCATAGAAAAAATTCTTTTTTGGGGGGCGGGGGGGGGCATCACTGCTCTCCGGTGGTGGGAGTAGGAGGCCGAAAACATTCTTAAAAGAGCATAATACTCAAAGCAGGGATTGTTTTGTCTTGGTTTTGTTCTTTTTACCCAGTTAAGCTAAACCATTCCGTTTTAAGATGACTTCATAAGATACTTTTAGTTTAATTTGTAAAGATTGTTTCAGGATACAACTAATCTTAATGTTAGGGTTAAAGAACAAAAGAAAGTGGATTGAATCTACATGTACAGACCCTGTACTTGAGGATTAAATGAAAGAGGCTGCATGAACACTCCTGACTCCCCTCGTGAAAGTCCCTATACAAAGACCTCCACCAAGAAATCTACAGAACATGATGACGAGAAACCAAAAGAGAGTTACACAAATGGAAGACTAGCCCATGTTCATGAACAGGAAGACATATGGGGTGAAAGCATCAGGACGACCTAAAGCAATCTGAAAATGCAATACAATTCCGATACAAACTGCAACTTCATTCTTTAAAGAAACAGAGAAATCAACCACCAGCTTCTTTTGAAGAGAGAAGAGGCCCAGGACAAGCAAAGAACTTCTCAAAAATAACAAAGGGACCTAGCACCGCTCAAGCTCAAACGTACCATACAGTCACGGTAGTCACAGCGGCCAAGTACTGGTGCAATGACAGACATTCAGACCAATGGAACAGCATAGAAAACCCAGAGCTAAAAGCATTTTTATCTCAACCGACAGGCAACCAATTTTCTACAAAGGACCAAGAAATATCAAATGGGAAGGGGACATCTTCTTCAACAAAGGGTGCTGGGGAAATTGGATCTCCATATGCAGGAGAATGAAGCAGGACCAATATCTCACTCCATGCATAAAAATGAACTCAAATGCATTAGAGATTTTAAATGTAAACCCCAGAGCTCTCAGAAAATTGAAGCAGACAGAAGGACCCCACTCCAGAGCAAACATGGACTACTAAATATAATACAGGTAGCGCACACAATGGAAGGTAAAAATAGATGATGGAACTTATTAAAAATAAAACATTTATGGGCTGAGCCCCAGTGGCATAGTGGTTGTGTGCAGGACTGCCGCCCACTGGGATGGAGGTTCAATTCCAGCTCCACAGGAGCAAAGGCTGGGTCTCCTACTCCCACCACCAGAGGGCAGTGATGCCCCCCCAAAAAAAACAAAAACAAAATAAAAATAAAACATTTATGCACATCAAAAGACTTCATCAAAAGAGTAAAATGAGAATCCATGTATTGGGGAAAAAATCTTTAGCAATGATGTAATGGACAAGGGGCTAGTTATTAAGATCTATAGAATTTTGCAACATTTCAATAAGAACCCCCCCCAAATAATCCAATTAAAAGGTGGGCAAAGGACATGAATAGGCAATTTGCAAAGGAAGGGACTCAGATAGCTCACAAACACATGGGGAAATACTCACAATCACTAGCCATCTGGGAGGTGTGAGTCAAAACAACAAAATATCACCTTACACCCACAACAATAGCCTGATTAAAAAGCAAACAAACAAAAAAAGAGACCAACAAATGCTGGAGAGGATGCACAGAGATTGGCAATACTACACAGTGGGTGGGCATATGTACAACCACCGTGCAAAGTGATATTCATGGTGCTGCCTGGAACAAAGGAAAAGGGTCAGACAACCCAGAAATGTCTTTGCTGGGCATATCCTTCCCCCACCAAATGAGACAAACAGACATACACACTCCCATGTTCCCTGCAGCGCAGTTCACAACAGCAAGCAATTGCGAACAGCCCAAATCCTTACCTGTAGAAAAATGGATAACCTCTCAGATGCACACACAGTGGAATATTCTGTAGCCTGAAAAAAACAGCAAGGAGACCATGAAACACTCCATCTCAAGGAGGGGCTTGGTAATCATAACCCTGTGTGAAGTCAGTCAATCACAAAAGGTCAGATATTGTAGGAGTCCACTATTATATGGAGAGACAGGTTTCTGTTCTCAGGTCATATAATCTTCTAATCTAAACTATTGGCTAACATAATGACACCGTGGATAGAATTACCATATGCCCCAGGGGGATACTTTATAATGCTCTCTATCATAAAGTGATAATGATGTCTGTAAAGTGAAACAGAGACATATAAATCATAAATATATGATTGGATTTGGGGTTCAAAATTAATTCTAAGGGGCTGAGCCCCGGTGGCATAAGTTGTTGAGTGCAGGACTGTGACCTGTGGGCTTGGCAGTTCAAATCCAACGGCGGCTCTCAGGAGCAGCACTGGGGAGCACCCACGACCACCAGAGGGCAGTTATGGGCCCCCCCCCAAAAAATTAATTCTAGACCCAGTCTAAGAACAATTTGTTCTTTTGACATGGCCCTCCTCAACACCTCTTGAAGGGATCCCTGAAGATAAGGGTGGTGTGGCAGTGTGGTGCCCAGCTCTCAGCTGGGGTCTTAAAGCAGCCATCCAAGTGAGGCATGAACTAAAACCACATGGAAGAAGCACTCCAGCCTGTGTGATCCAAGGATTGTCAATACTAAGACCCAAATACAGGGAGGGAATGGCATCAGAGCTTACATTGTGAACACTTGGTTTGCAAAAGGCTATGGATGATTGTGGAAGCCCCAAATCCATTTGTGGGGTCTCCACATGAATTAAGCCTCTGGTTAGTTCCCTCTGACCATCTTTGAGGGATGTGACTAGCCAGGCCATCAGACAGAGAACAGTAGCAGTGTGAAGGCGATTGTGGCAGCTATCATTGCATTACATATAATACCTTATTCATTTGGTCTCCCTTTTGACCCATTTTCAAGTGGTCTCAGTTTGTAATGTTTTCTGCTTTTTTTTGGGGGGGATGGGGGGCATCACTGCTCTCCGGTGGTGGGAGTAGGAGGCCCAGCCCCGCTGCTGGAATTGAACCTCCGTCCTCGTGGGCCGCAGTCAACGCACAAACACTACGCTGCCACCGGGGCTCAGCCCTGTTTTCTGCTTTTTAAGAGTTGATGTTTTTCTAAGCTTTGCCTGGTCAATGCTGTTTTTTGCTTGCTTGTTTGCTTCCTGTTGGTGTTTGGTATGTGAAATCCAGGATAGGCAGAACTATAGTGACGGTAACTGAATGAACAATTGCCAAAGGGGCATGACAGGGAGGATGATGGGAATGGAGAGCCAACAACAAGAGGATGAGAAGAAAATGTTCTGAAATTGACTGTGGTGGTGACTGCACAAGTCTTCTTACTGTGACAGAATGGTGAGATTGGATGACGTGAAGTGTACGGCAATAAAGCGATTTAAATAAAAATCAAAAGGCTGCACAATAGATTTGGACACTGTGAAACTCGGGTCCGATCCATGGAAGCAGTGAAGTGCTAGAGTCGCCTGGCGCGCAGTCAGCAGTATGAGCCTCCCAGATCAGCCTCGCCTTGTCATTTCAGCAGGAATCTTCCATCCACTCGCCCCGCTGTCAGGAGGGCTCAAGCTTGGAGGATTCTCTGAATTCAGGGTTCCCTCAAATAGCCTTTGCTGATCTGGCAGAAGGATGAAAGCCATCCCGGCTGGGAGACTGAGGGAGCCTAGCGCAAGAGAATGTCCGCTGCAGATGAGTTATCTGTTGCTGTGTAACAAGCTACCCCAACGCTTAGTGGTTTAAATCAACAGCATTAATCATCTCAGGAATAAGGCCAGGCACCTGAGTGTGGCTTAGCTGGGTCCTCTGTTTCAGGGGTTCCTAGGGAATCCAGCCTTCTGCAGGGGCGACTGGGAAGGAATGGCTTCCTCACTCACTATGTGGTGGTTGGCAGCCTTTGTTAGGTGTCTCGGGAAGAGAGATATACCTCGGTCCTTGGTTCCATGTGAGAAAGAATTCATGGGCTGAGCCCCGGTGGCGAAGTGGTTGTGCGCGGGACTGCAGCCCACTGGGACGGAGGTTCAATTCCAGCAGTGGGTCTGGGCCTCCTCCTCCCACCACCGGAGAGCAGTGATGCCCCCCCCCCCCCCCCCCCCCCCCCCCCGGCAAAAAAAAGAAAAAGAGAGAGCGAGAAAGAATTCATGCCGAAGCCTGGTTGGTGACCCAAGCAAGTTTTATGGAAGTTAGAAGGAGTGTCAGGTTTACGCAGGCCCCCACAGGGCCCCCCGCCCCCATCTGCCAGCCGGAAAGCGGCTCAGAGTAAGCCATTCTGTTGGCTCTGACAGTGCATCCCAGCTGCTGGCAAAGAGCCCACCAGAGCCAACGTTTTGCCTTTTCGATTCTTTGGTGGGAAGGTGTCGTTGAAAAACCCTGATCGACCCTCATTGGCTGACTTGAATTCACCTGGCCTAGGTCGGCCCATCCAGGTGCAGCCCTCTTGGTCAGAAGCTCAAACCTCCGAGCAATGGACGCCCCAGTCCCGGCGCTAGCTAGCTGCCTAACAGATTCACACCTTGGCAGGCTGGCTGTCAGACTAAGCCCAGCCTCAGCTTCTCATCAGCCCCTCGGTTCCTTATGACGTAGAGCCTCTGACAGCAGGGCAGCGCGCTCCTGACAGCAAGCAAGCAAGGGGACAGGAGAGAGAGAGTGCTACCAAGACACGAGAAGCTGTAGTCCTTAGCGCTGCCTATCAAGGGGCTGCCTATCACTTTTGCCCCATTCTGTTCCTTAGAAGCAAGTCACTAGGATAAGGTGAGCAGTCGCCCCGCTTTTTAACAATTAACAACATCCCGCAGCATTATAAAATGAAAATAAATATAGTACAATAATATTTTTGTGTTCTGTGAACATTTTTGTGGCTCCATATAGACTAAATTTTTCATCAAGAACACCCCCACCCCCCCCCACCCCTGGTCAATGACATCCCGCTTAAAATCTGGTCCCTTTACACTAGGACCTGTACTCAAAGTGAGGGATCACCGAGTGTAAAGACCAAGAAGCCAGGGTCTTGGGGAACCATATGAGAGGCTGCCTGCCACCCCCACTCCCCCCTCCTCCCCGCCCATTAGGTGGGGCAGGCAGCAGGGAAGAGTTGGAGTCTGAGGAGTGATGCCCCGGGTTCACCAGACACAAGACCACCCACAGTCCTCGGGTAACAGCTGCACACGTAGGTGGTGGACAGAGGCTGAGGCTTGGGGCAACCGATGGGAGGAAGGGATGCCTAGACACCTGAGATCTGGGCAGGCTTACCTGCTCGGCCCAGATCTGGGTGATGTCAGTCCCAAGCTCCTTGAAGCCTGGCCCAGGATCCAAGAAGGGCATGATCCGACACTTGCAACCAAACTGTCTTCCTGGGTTGGCAGTCCTCTTGGTGCCCGTTTGTAGGCACGGCGCTGAGCCAGCAACAGCCGCGGTGGAGTCATGACGCCCTGGGTGTTCACTTGTTTGCAAACGCTCATCTGGGGTAATACCAAGAACACTGACCGGAGACTCATCTCGCCTGGGCTCAATGGACTTTGGGGGTGACTTGTTTGGGGCGTTTCCGTCCCTCCTCTCCCATGTAAATGTGATGATTGTAGAACCTCCCCCTCTCATCTGCGTTGGGCTTGCTGGGATGTTGTGAGATAATGAAATAGAAGAGCTTTGAAAAATGATACCTTATCACATTTTCAAGGCCTTTGAGCTCAAGTTAAAAAAAAATCAAATGCAGTATGCTGCTTCCTCTTCATGATATTCAGGGGAAAGATCCTAGATCCATCAAGCGTTCTGCAAAGGGACAGTCAGAGATTGTCGATGTCTTCTTCTCAGCCACAAGCGTCTGCCCATCACACAGATGAAACCACTAAAGGGAAGAGACCCCCCCCACACATCCGGAGTCACATACAAAGTTGGTGGCCAACTTGGGACAAGACCCTGGGTCTTCCAATTTGTATCCAAAGCCTCTCTGAGAGCCAGGGTGCCCTTGGTAAGACAACCCTTTTTTCTTTTCTTTTAAAGGTCAAAAGAACGTTTATCACGGCATTCACAAACCTACCTCCTCTGTAAATAAATCTGTACAGGGAGGAAATGGAGTCACGGTATCTGCAGGACAGAAAAGAACATAGATAAGCTCATGATACAAAATCTCTTGACTGGGAAGCGGTCAGCTCAGGTGACCTGAATTCAAAAGCTGCTCCCCTGTTTCCTAGTTCTGAGAAACTCCCTGGAGGGGAAGGGGGGGGGTGCACTTTGGGGACTGAGTAGGCACTTTATGCAAAGTGCACTTTATGCCACACAGCTCCCTGAATGCTCCTCATGGGAGGGCTACTGGAGAGGGGGAAGCCTCTGCAGTGGCCTGAGCCAGGAATGGGCTTTCTTGAGAAGCCAAACGCATACCCATTGAGTCCATGCTGATGCCGGCCAGGCCTATGAGATAGGGTAGAACCGCCCCTGTGGGTTTCTCAGACCATTACCCTTTACAGGAGTAGAAAGTCTCACGGGTCTCCCTGCGAACTGTTGGAGGTTTCAAACTGCCGACCTACGGCTAACAACTGGCACACTAAGAGCAGGCCACCAGGGTTCCAGCGCCCCTGAAAATGGCAAAGCATCAAAGGTACACTTTGACTCTTGGAAAGAGTCACCATAGCCACCAGGCTTGTGCCTCAGAGGGCTTCGGAGGAGGAGTCTGGGGGGTGGGGGTGGGGGTGGGGTGGGGGAACCTTCAAACCCAAGATGGAAAGCCCCTCGCTGAGAAGCAGGGTGTCGGTCAGAACCCCGGGGGCCGGCCAGCCTCGCAGCCAGCCGTGTTTCAGGAACGTGTTTGCATGAATGGTCGTTTGAAATTTGGGTGGCAAGTCGCTTCAGTTCTGGGGTTTTGTTCTCTGTGGGCGCTGCTGCAGGCCCGGGCCGGCCCCTGCTGGAAGGAAGTCAACCTCCCCCTCCCGCCAGGAGGAAGGGGCCCCCTTGTCTGTGGTCACAGCATTGTGCTCCTGGATTCCAGGCTGTCAGTCTCAGGCGAGCTCCCTCCCGGGAGACTGAGCCTGCAGATTGTTTTGTTAGTTTTCTCCGACAATTAATTTGGAAATTACCCAGCTACCCACAGCCTCTCCCAGGTGTTCTGTAAATGACGGGCCTGCTGCGGCAGCTTTCATTTTGGTGGGAGATGGCTGGCTGGAGCAGGGAGGGCCAGGGGTGGGGCGAGAGGGAGCAGGGCCCAGGAGGGTAGGGCTTTGTTTTAACAGCAGCCAGACCACTTCAGCTATGACACTGACCAGCCCGCTGAGGAAAGCCAGCTGAGGCCAGCAGAGCCACACTCTTCCCACACACGTGACCATGCAGCCTCACATGCCCTGTGGAGGCACGCCTGGGGCGTGTGGGGAGCCTGCTTGCTCAAAGCTCCAAAGAATGTCAACTGCCTGAGAGCTTCATCCCAAACCCACAAGTCTCCTGATTCCCAAAGCCAGGAAGTCAAGACTGCAATTCAGCTGGTGGGGGACTCTGCTTAGAGTTGGCTTGAAGGTATTGATGGCCCCCATCCATGCAAAGGCTATGTGACCTTGATGTAGTCACCTTGTCCTCTCAGGCCTCAGTTTCCTCATCTGAAGCATGCACTTGGGAGGACCCAAAGAGAGGATGCTGTGTGATGATGATTCTTGGAGCATGTCAGAAGGAGTGATCGTTAGCCAGATGTTAAAGTGTCCAGGCGTCCCACTTTTTAACAATTTAACAACGCCCCGTAGCGTTTTGAATTGAAAACAAATATGTTACAATACTAATTTTGCATTCTATGAAAATTTTTGCTGCTCCATATAGAGCAAATTTTTAATCAAGAACCACCCCCCATCCCTCGGCCCCCTGGTCAATGGTGTCCCGCTTAAAATCTGGCTACTTTACAGGTGTGCTATTGCTAAGTCACCTGAAGGTGGTAAAGACTCATGGGGTTGAGGGCTAGGGTTGGAAATGTCAACCCACTCTACAACTTTGGGGTGAGAGGTAGGCTTTTGTGTCCACGTGGCTGGGCCAGGATTCTCAGTGGCTTGGCCGGGATGACCTATTCCTGCCCCATGGGATAACCGCACACAATGTAACCAAGTCTCTGATGAGATCTGCTATGAGCAGCCAAGCAACTGTGAGAAGATCAGAGTAGAACGCCACACTCTTTATCAGGTCCTAGCCCTGATGCAACAGAAAGGAAGCTTCCTCGGGGGGTGTGGCCTGCTTCTCATATAAGTGGACCCTATGGGAAAGTTTGCTTTGGTTTTGGCTGGATCTTATCCCGCATCTGACTCATCTATCAACCTCCAGTTCTGGACAGGAGCACTTTGCCAATCCTGGGAGCTGTCAGCAGCCTGCCATCTGAGCCTACCTGTGGTTCATTTGCCTGTGCAGCCACCAGCCTGCTGCCAGTCTGGGGGTCATTAACCCCAAAGCTAATGTGCCAGTCGGGCAAAGACTCCACCCTAACGAAAGCCCCTCAGGCTTGGACTGGTTCGTGTCTACCACAGTGTGAGCATTTTCATGATGTAATGACCAAAGACACCAAAGCCCATCCCCTTCACAGACACCGCCTAAGCCCATCAGAAAACATATTTCCACTGGTCTTAGGAACCAAGACACCACTCCTCTCTCTGTCTCCAGGTGGGTTCGCCCACATGCAGGTACACTCACATATGAGTACCCAGCATGATGATATCAGCATGCCAACCCCATCACATACAATCCACATAAATACAGGCGTATGTAACAGGGTTGGCAACATAACGTATTTAAGCAGACCAGTCACACATGTATAGAGAGCAGCTACTGTGTAGAAAGTGGCTGCTGTGTTGAAAGCACAAGTATTGGGGGTAAAATGACACTTCATGAATTATAATTACTGGATAAATGTAAAATCATGTACTGTAAATCACCAACTACTGCAAAAAAAGAATCTATACCATGGGAAATTAATCTAGATGCTGAAGGCATTTTTATATTTAGCTGTGGTTGATATGAACACTGCCCCCTTGTGATAGTAACAGGTATGTAAAAAAAACAACAATACAGAATGGTAAATCATCGGAAACTTTAACGAACTGTACTGACGGAACTATATCATATCATCTTCTGTATTATTAAAGTTATTGTTATATATTATTTTCATTAGCAAATCACCCCCTAACAATAGGTCGTGTAGAAAAGAATATTAAGTAAAGAAAATATAGTGCAGATTTTAAAAAACATTTTATTGGGGATTCATACAACTCTTATCACGATCAATACATACACCAATTGTATACAGACCACATTTGCACATTTGTTGCCATCATTACTCTCGAAACATCCTCCTTCTACTTAGGCCCCCGGTATCAGCTCCCCATATTTTCCCTCCCTCCCCACGCCCACTCCCCTATGAACCCTTAATAATTTCCAAATTAGCGTTATGTTGTCACGTCGCCCACCGTCCGATGTGTCCCTTCACCCACTTCCTTGTTGTCCATAACCCAGGGAGGAAGTTATCTGTAGATCCTTGTAATCGGTTCCCCCTTTCTACTTCACCTTCCCTCCACCCTCCCGGTATCACCACTCTCACCACTGGTCCTGAAGGAATCATCTGTCCTGAATTCCCCATGTTTCCAGCTGTAGTGTACATCACCTGGTCCAGCTGGGTTTGTCAGGTAGAATTGGGATCCTGATAGTGGGTGGGAGGAGGCATTTAAGAACTAGAGGAAAGTTGCATATTTCATTGTTACTACACTGTACCTTGACTGGCTCATCTCCTCCCTGCGACCCCACTGTAAGGGGATGTCGCTTCACCTATCAATGGGCTTTGGGTCCCCAATCTGAACTCCCCCTCATTTATAATGATATAATTTTTAGTTCTTTGATGCCTGATACCTGATCCCTTCAATACCTCATGATCACGCAGGCTGGTGTGCTTCTTCTACGGGGGCTTTGTTGCTTCTGAGCTGGATGGCTGCTTGTTTACTTTCATGACTTTAAGATCCCAGACGCTATATTTTTTTGATAGCCAGCATATCTTTGTGGAACAGGGTTTCACAAATGGCTTTCCAGCTTGTTGGATATCAAGTCTAGATACAGAAGTAGATTGATGTGGAAAATGATCTTCGTTGTACTCTTGCAAAGATTGCCTTGAGAATTTCTGATCTGCTGAAAAACAAGCTATCACAACCTTCACACTAATGTTGGCTTTTTACTCACACTGTCACAAAATGTAGCAATGTAGTTTACTGTTGTTATATTAAGACTGCTACCCATGCTACACCATGCTTCAAGACAAAATTTAATTTATTTGTAATTAGAAATAAATATTTCACAATATATAATTACATATTGTTTTGCGATGAATCATTATGCTTTAATTATGCTCAATTTGTAAAAATGAAAGCACATCCTGCATATCATATATTTGCATTACAATTCATAAGAGTAACAAAATTATAGCTATGAAATAGCAATGAAAATATTTTTTTTTTTGCAATGAAAATAATTTTATGGTTGGGGATCACCACAACATGAGGAATGGTATTAAAGGGTCTTGGCATTAGGAAGGCTGAGAGCCACTGGTTTAGAAGGTCTTTGAGAAGCTTTGCCAATTCTCTGTCCCAAGGAGAGGTCAATCTTGACTTGTTTAATGTAAACATCACTCGTGTCAGTGATTGATTTAGAAACAGGCACAAGGACTATCAAAAGATATAGTGTCTGGAGTCTTAAAGGCTTGAAAGTAAAAGCTGCCATCTAGCTCAGAAGCAACAAAGCCCATGTGGAAGAAGCACTCCAGCCTGTATGACTATGAGGTGTCAAAGGGATCAGGTATCGGGCATCAAAGAACTAAAAATCATATCATTGTGTGATATGATCGCTGAAGACAAATGTGTGTGTAAGAAAATGTGGTGAAGAAAGCTGATGGTGCCAGGCTATCGAAAGATACAGCGTCTGGGGTCTTAAGGGCTTGAAAGCAAGTAAGCAGCCATCTAGCTCAGAAGCAACAAAGCACATCAGCCTGTGTGATCACAAGGTGTTGAAGGGATCAGGTATCAGGTATCAAAGAACTAAAAAGTATATCATTATAAATGAGGGAAAGTACAGATTGGGAACCAAAGCCCATTGATAGTTAAAGCGACAACCCCTTATAGAAGGGTCACAGGCAGGAGACAAGCCAGTCAGGATGCAGTGTAGCAACGATGAAATATGCAACTTTCCTCTAGTTCTTAAATGCCTCCTTCCAACCACTATCATGATCTCGATTCTACCTTACAAATCCGGCTAGACCAGAGGATGTGCACTGATACAGATAGGAACCAGAAACACAGGGAATCCAGGACAGATGATCCCTTCAGGACCAGTGGTGAGAGTGGTGATACCAGAAGGGTGGAGGGAAGGTGGGATAGAAAGGGAAACTGATTATAAGGATCTACATATAACCTCCTCTCTGGGGGAAGGACAACAGAGAAGTGGGCGAAGGGAAACATTGAACAGTATACAGTATGACAAAATAATAATAATTTATAAATTATCAAGGGTTCAAGAGGAGGGGAGCAGAAAGGGAAGGGAAATATGAGGAGCTGATACCAGGGGCTTACGTGGAAAGAAAATGTTTTGAGAAGGTTGATGGCAACAAATGTACAAATGTGCTTTGCAGACAATGGATGGATGTATGGATTGTGATGGAAGTTGTATGAGGCCCCAATAAAATGATTAAAATAATAATAATAAAAATAATAAATAAAATAGAAACAGGCACAAAATATGTCCCTAACCAATGGGACATCCAAGAAAGTTTCTCAGAGGCTTCTGAGAAATA